>JAVXUL010000006.1:7102584-7112786 GCA_035590515.1 Trichilia minutiflora | reverse complement strand
AGAGTTAATCATACTTTGAAGTGTAAAATGATAAATTTAACCTTAATACACATACACTTTTATGTACTCATCAGCTCGCTTGCTCCATGTTATCAAGCTTTTGCGTTCGATAATTTAGAGCTTACTCGCTCTATATTATCGAGTTTATTCGCTCAATATCGAGCTTACGTGCTCGATGATTATGTGCTCACTTATTCCATGTTATCAAGCTTATTTGCTTGATATCGAACTTATGTGCTCGATGATTCTGAGCTCACTCGCTTAATGTTACTGAGCTTATTCGCTTAATGTCGAGCTTATGTGTTCAATAATTCTAAGCTCACTCGCTCTTTATTATCGAGCTTATTCGCTCGATATCGAACTTAAATTGCTCGATATCGAACTTAAATTGCTCGATGATTCTAAGTTCACTCGCTTCATATTACCAAATTTATTTGCTCGATACCGAGCATATGTGCTTGATGATTTTGTAACCTTTCATTTGATGATATCGAGATCCTGTATAGGACCCCTACCCTTATGAGAGACCATACAAATTATAGTTTTCATTAAAAATAAATTTTTTACTAAAAATTAGGAGATTGATATTGGTAGTAAATTAAGGACAGTTATATATTTCTACTAAGTCAACAGTGTGATCCCTACACATTATGATGGGAGTCGTCCTAGATTTCTTGAAAATTAACACCCTAACCCTATTGAGCATATGTGATTCATGAATTACTGAAATGATGACGTCTTTGATGAATTGTTTAGCTTTTGATTTATAACTTGTGTTCTCTAGTTGCTTCTAAGGTAATTAGCTAGTGATTAAAATGTAGATTAGTTATAAGTTCTTTTCTGTCTTAAGCTTTGCCTATAAGCAAACCTGAGCACTCTTGTATTTTGATGAAGAAAGTTTAATAAATTGATATTTCTTGTCAGCGCCTTTAACTCAAAACTAGATTTATTCTTCTTTTTTCTCTTAATTGTAACTTCGAAGGTTTCATATTTAGTTCTAAATATAATCTGATATGTACTATATTAGAGCTAAATATCTCTGTAGTAACAATTAAGATAAATACAAGGTTTGGGAATATTTTGTATAGTATATAATAGCTATAAAACATTTGGAAAACGGGTATGGAATCATGGATTCCATTGTTTTATGTAGTAAGGACTTTCTAACTGGAATATGTATTTGTACTTTCTATTGCTACTTGGGCTATTTTTCACTGCTACGTTACTGCCTTTTATGCTTCCATTCCTTCTGTTTTTTCTTTGGACATGCTGACTTTGGACTCTGTTATGGCTGCATTTTGGTGGTAGTAATTTAGCCTTTGTTCTGGCTGTACTTTTGGCCTCTATTTTGGCTCTTCTGTGATCTTTTACTTATTATCAATATATAACCTCTAAGGACTTTTATTCTTAGAGATTGCTTGAAAAAATACTTTTATTTATTCAGGTTTGAGTGGCATTTTGGTGGACATCGATAGTGTCGTATGATTTATAAGTTTTTTTTTTTTTACTTGTACTTATTATTTTTAGATACTTGTCTTTGGCAATTTCAACTACTGTAATTCTATGTTCGTTTTCAATCTTATTTAATTGTAAACTAATATATTTGTAGGTTATTATTTGACTTTTGTATTATTTTAACCAACAGATTTTACTCTGTCTGCTGTTCCAATCAGGTATTGCATAAACATAGAGAGATAAAGACTACAGAAGCTTAACGAGTGTGATGGGAAAATCAGTGGTTGACATCAAGCACCAATCAGGTAATGCTATCTCAATACATGTGTTGTGAGCTAGACTGGCTTGGAACTGTATTGCCTTTCTGATTTTTTATCTTCCTTTCTTCAATATATGAAAAACCATATTGCTACCTCAGTATGAGATTTATCGTTATTTGTTCAATAAATTTAATATATTTCCTATTTTTTAAAAATGTGTCAAATTCTGAAAGTTCTAAACCATATCATCAGCACTATGGCTATTCTTTGCAACCATTTCATCAGCGAAAGGACTATTCTCATTATTGCACCTTAATGACTGGAATTCTGTATTCTGTCCTTGTTTTTTACTGACTCCCTGTTTTGATTGATATTAAAAGGGGAAAAGAGAACTAAAGTAAAGGTGCCTTTGTCATGGTTCTTTTCTCCATTGGTTGGAACTCCTAGACGTTGTGTATTTGGTATGATTTGTGATTTTTATTTAAATTATTTTTTTCTTCCAGAACAAAAGCAAGTGAACTTATTAAGATTTTCAACAATCCCCTTTGTCCTCAATCCATCAGCATAGCAACTTTTCCAAAGAAGGTAATGCATTGGAATTGTGTTATTCATAACTGATTTATTTTTTTTTTCTTGAAAGAATCTAACCGAATAATAGAGAATTCAGAAGTTGGAAATTAGATGTTCAGAAGAGGGAAAAATTGGTGTAGATACCCATTCCTTGGGTTAGACAGGGAAATGAAATTCTGACCTGACTTTGTCTGACCCGATTTTTTATCTTTACCAATGAAAGACAAATGATAGTTTGTAAAACTAATACCAAATGGGTCAAATTCTTCTAGCCAAAGCTATCAAAAAACTAATACCAAATACCAGTCTTTCTATATAGTTTAAACTCAACAAGATGGCTGCTCGAATTAAAATTCTTAAACTCTGTCAATTTTTAGTTTGAATTAATATGTAATAAAGCTTTAAATTCTGAGTAAATTGCTTGGACATATTCCCACCCATGCAATATTTCCACATTCCATATTAGATGAATTATTTTATAATTACATTGAGGTGTAAAAGATGATTCTTGTGTTTATTATACACATCTGTTTGTCTTAAGTTCAAATCAAGAATAAAGAATTACAACACTGATTTGAAAAACATTAGTCTGTGGACTGTTTGAAAAGAGGCAGATAGGTTGACGAAGTTAAAGTTGTCCTGAAGTGAAAATTTTTCCCAGTTGTTAATGCTAGCAGGAGCTTTCTTTCCCTGTTTTGAAGCACCTCTCCATGGTTCATTTTCTCCTAATCATTGTAGGTAGTGACATGAGACTGCGGCAAAGTGAGAAACAATACATTTGTATCTAGTTTAAAAGAAAGTACTTTTTAAGTGTAGACATTTTTATCTATTCCAGACCAACACTCTTTTAAGTAATGTCAATAAAATGTTTTCACTTGCGTACATAAGAATTAGCTTAAGTTTTTTAATTTTCTGGGGATGAGAAAAGGATGAAAATCCATGGAGCAGAAGCTAGCATATATTCAGCTGCTAGATTTCTGGAATTGGGTATATGATATGGCTTTGATTTGGTGGTTTATCTATTTTCAATTAAAATATTTTATTCTAATTACCATAACTTGAAACCATACATTGTTAAATATCTCAGTCGATTGAATTGTTGTGGTATGCTTTTACTTTGTATTTTAAGATTGAAAGTTGATTTGATGGAAAATATGCATTTTGTTGTTCTGTTGTCTTTGTCTTCAGTCAACATAATCCATAAGAAAAAATATGTTCCCTGGAAAATTTGATGCTTATATATGCCTCTATCTCTATGCAAATAAATATGCTGTTGCCGAGAGCATTGATGGATGTTATCAAATAGATTTTCATTTATAAAATCCAATTGCAAAAGCTTCTTTAATCCCAATCCCCTCCCTAGATGTTTTTCCTTTCCTCCCCAAAACTCCAACCAAACGCACTCTAGGTTATGCTTGGTGTAAAAAATAGAAAGGAAAGGAAAAAGAAAGGGAAAGATAATAAATGGTTAATAAAATCTGTTTTTTGTTTACTGTGTAGCAAACAGAGAGAAAGATAACAAAATCTTAATTATTTTATTAAATTAATTATTATAATAAATATTTTATATTTAATATTTTAACATCTCAAGACATAATATATTTTAACAAATATTTATATTTAATATTTACTGTGTAGCAAACAATGGTAAGGTGCTTTGTTCTTGTCATTCTATTTTTTGTTTCCGTGTGCATGTTTTAAAAAAGTAGAAATTTATAAATATTCTTTTCGCCTGGATTTACCATTATTTTCTACGCAGTTTACTCTGAAAATTTTTTTGTACCTATCAGTTGATTTTGGATTAAAAACTATTGGTAAAAAATACATAATATGTTATAATCTTTTATAAAATAAAATCTTAATTATTTATTTAATTAATTATTATAATAAATATTCAAACTATTAATTATTAATTATAATAATAAAAGTTTAATTATTTTATAATTTTGTTAACGAGTATCTTTAGAACCCTTGTTGAAGTTTTCATATTTATTATTTATAATAATTTTTTATATTTAATATAGTAATCAATGATAAATTTTAATATATTAAAAAATATAATTTATCAAATATAAAGAAAGAACTTTAACAAATGTTTATTGTTTAAGGGTACTTATTAGCAAAATCTATTATTTTATTAAATTAATTTTATAATAAATTAATTTTTATAATAAATTTTTAATAAAATAAAATATGTTTATTAAATATTTATTATTATAATGCTAGTAAACGATTAAACATTACGTGATCATATTTAAACAAATATTTTTATATTTTTAATTTTTGTCCTAGCGCTATGGTTTTGGACGTCTTAATTTTAGAATCTCGAGGGTGGGATATACATAATATTTGATCAAATAAATCTTAATTATTTTATTAAATTCATTATTATAATAAATATTTGAATTATTTTAAATAAATAAATAAATATTTTAATAAGATAACAAACTATTTGAATTATTAGATAAAATAAATAAAGGATAGTTTTGAAAATCTCTAATAATAAAGGTAAAAATTTTCATTTCTTGCTTTTTTGTGAGGTGGCATAATAAGGATTTTTAATAATTTTATTCTTTCTTTAATTTTTTTTTATACTTCTCCATTATCAAGGATGAGTATTTTCAAACTTATTGGAATTGATTTAAAAATTTTTTAAATTAATTTATAGATTAATATTTTTTAAATTGTTATTTGTGATTTAAATTTTATATTAAACTAATTTTAAATTATTAAATTATAAACTAAATCATTTAATATTATTATATAAAATTTTTATTATTTTTTATTTTTTATTTTAAGTTATATATATTTGTATATGGTAACAATTGAAAAATAAAAATTACTTATGAAAGGATTAAAAAAATAATTTATAATTTTTTATAAAAATATTAATAAAAAAATATAAAATTAATAATTAATTATTATATTATTAATAATTATAAATTTAAATTATTTTTATAATATTTTAATTAATTAATTTAATTTAATTTAAAATTTTATCTAGATTCAAATAGAATGAGATGCAATTACATCTCTCTAATTAAACTGACTATACGATCAGTTTTGAGAGAGCGTCTTAAGCATTTTTTAATTGATGGGGTTATTTAGATATTTTTTCGTATCAGTTTGGGATAGAATTACAAACGTTAAATAAGCAAAGTTAGTTTACTTAATTGGCAGATTTCAGTCTTCAGAGCATATTTGTACATCCGTATACGACTATATGCCTGTATTATTCTCTCTCTTCGTTGCCGATCACAGACAGATTTTTAACAATTAACTATTCTTCTCGAGTTCATAGCTTCGCAGATATCTAATAATTGGAATTGTAATCCTTATCAGCTTTGAAATTAAGGATTGATCGTTTCAGTTTCTACAGTGTCAACACATAACCGTCAACTCCTACGATGAAGAAAATGGAAGATTGTTGCTTCTTAACAATTGCATTTGTTGTCATTCTTGTTTCAGTTATCGTAATTCGTCTGTTACACATTCTGTATTTGACCGGAAAACCTCGCCGCACCAAACCTCCACAGCCGCTCTCTGCTCTCATTGTTTTAGGTTCAGGTAAAAGTCAAATTCATATTAAAAGATAAAAAGAAAACTAATTTTTGTTTGTGTTGCTTTATTCACTGGTATTAATCTATATTTATTATCAATTTGTTGTTTTTTCTTCAAATTTTTTTAAGGCGGACACACGGCGGAGATGATGAATCTTTTGTCTGCGTTGCAAATGGACCGGTTTACTCCGCGGTTCTACATTGCTGCTGCCACCGACAATATGAGTCTTCAAAAAGCTCGCGTCTTTGAGGATTCGTTGCTTGACAAGGTAACTTCTGTGATGATTTGACTATGTGTTTTTGTTTATCTCGATTGCCTTTTTTTTAAGGTTCACAGTTTTAAAACTTTGAGAATTTATGATTATTGGATTTAGAATGGCTGTTAATTTGGTATGGTTTAATACATGTAGAAACTTACTCGTTGACCATATAGCATATATGAAGAGCATTTATTTTTAAATTTTCAGTGGCTGGGAGCTTTATTATAGGTTTGCGAATCCAATCAGTCGAACTGCAGTAGTTCATTTTTAATAACGAAGTCTATTGTAAAATGCTAATTTTTTGGAGACGATATATTGGTTGAATTTTGTATAACATGAAGTTGAGAAAACGAAGCAGGAAGCCATATGTGGTCATGAAGTAATTTAGGTTCAGTGTGTTGATGGATGATTTACCTATCTGTGCTAATCTGAAGAATTTTGGAGTGAGAAATAAATTTTAAGTTAGTGATGTTTCATAATGAGTCATGATCATTCTTTTTTTTTTAATAGTTTTTCACATCCCACCCCACCCCACCTCAATCACAAGACAAAAAGGAAGAAGAGGTGTCTACTGTTCACCTCATAGCAGGATAGTAGGAGGTACCTACTATCCTCCTATGAGGTAAAGTGTTAAGGACTTGAACTTGGAATCTCAAGCATAAATACATTATTACTTATCAGAGTCATGATCGATCCTTCGAAACATGATGACTATTATTTATTAGAGTATTTTCATGAAATTGGCAAAGAAGACTGTCTCCTTTTGTTTCTTGTTTTCTTTATTCCACATATACTAATAACAAGTATCAGTCTTTGAGTAGATCATGCATGTCCTTTACTCAGTATGTATGATAGTGTAATCCTCTGGAGTGAAACTTCTGTGTTAAATGATGGAATAAAGAAAAACATATTCACAGGTTTTGTTGTATGGGCTGCCTCTAATTATTGGTTTGCGTCTATTTATTCCTGATGGTACATTTATTTCTTTAATCTATTTCTCCTTTATCTGGAAGGTTACAGACTGAATTGGTTGTTAATGTAGAATGCTATCAACGGGCCTTGTGCACAGTTCATGCAGATCTATAGAAGCAGGGAAGTTGGACAATCATATATAACCTCTGTTTGGACAACTTTACTTGCTATAGCTCATGCACTGTGGCTAATGATTAAAATCAGACCTCACGTGGTATTAATTTTATCCTTTTACCTCTTTTGTTTTCTTTTAGTCATTGTAGTTACCTTACAACATTATTGAATCTGGTCATAATTATCAAGTTTCCTCTTATTCTAACTAGGTTCTTTGCAATGGCCCTGGGACTTGTATTCCTCTATGTGTCATTGCTTTTGTATTTAAGGTGTGTAGCACTTTCATCTGAGCCACCCCTTTCAATTTTCTTCAATTTTATCATGCAGAATTGATGGTATCGGAATTTCTCATTTAGCCCTGTCCATGTTACATGCAGGTCATGGGAATTAGATGGTCATCAATCTTTTACATCGAGAGTATAGCCAGAGTGAGAAGACTTTCTTTAAGTGGCTTGCTACTGTACAAATTGCGTATTGCTGATCAATTCTTTGTGCAATGGCCACAACTACAGAGAAAGTATCCTCGAGCCCTCTGTGTTGGTTGTCTCATGTAACTGATTTAATTCCTGCTGGCATGTTACTCTGTGAAATTTTCCACTTTTTGCTTTGTATTCTTTGTTTTTAAAGTTATAACAGTTGCGTTATAGTTAATTCTCAAAGTCAAGTTGCACACAAGTTATTGTGATTGAGATACGGAAGGCTGTTGCAGGACTAAGAAATGGTCCTTTTGCTGGTAAGTTTTTCTTGTTTTCAGGTAAAAGAAATTCAAATAGGTGGAATTACAAATACTCATTTTGCTCATCAGCTATCTCTGCAAATAAGGGAAGCTTTACATTTTTGTTGTAATTCTTGTTCAATGTCTGATAGTGTTGGTGAATGTATGATACATATTTCTGATGGTCAACACCATTGCTATGACCTTTATTCCATTCATTTAACTGAGGAAGAAGATTACGGCTAGATATAGAACAATGGGCAAACCTAAAAACACTTGTGAAATTAAAGTAGAGCAGAGAGCTCAAAAAATCAACCTCATTGCAGCAGGGAATAGGGATGAGAGTTTGTGATGCTATAGCTGTCTCAATCAAGGACCACAAAGAGGATAAGTTTCCCACCTTAAATTTCGTTATTTCCCTCATTATACCCTTCCACTCAACTCCGTGAAATGTCCTACTAGAGCTGTAGAAGTTACGTTTGAAGAACGCATTATATGGCTGGCTGTATTTGTTAGAAAGTCTTGTATGGATTGTTGTCCAAAGACTTGGCTGCTAAGGATGGAGAAGAAGGTGGCCGTGCTTATATTCATATTCATATGTATAATTATAAATTTTAAAGCAGCATTTTGTAAATATATGAAACGTATGTTGGAAGTTCATACATACTCATAAAAACTATGTTTTATATTACTCTATCATTCAACACATTGTCGCATTGTGTGTGGTTTTACCGGTTGTGTTAAGCTTTCCAAACCGGAGATCTTCTGATTGCAGCATGACTTGTTTACCCCAGAATAGATCATATGGTTTCTCTCCAGTTTATTGGTCTTAGGAATCTTTGTTCTTCATCTGTTGACTCCCAGTCGAAGATTTCTGGGAAATTTCATTGGCATTTTTATCATCCGTTTTGGACTTTCGGTCATTGAGATAATTCTGATAGACAAAAGAATCAGAACCCCAAAGAGCCAACACCGTGGCATTCACTTTCAATCCATCCATTTTGTCATGGACAAATACCATAGCTAGGATTAGGAACAACAGGTAAAGCCAAAACAATCATGGAATTGGCAGTGGGAGGAGATTTCAAAAATCATTTCCGCTGAGCCCAGAGCAGAGAGCTGTCAAGTTGTAGCTGTCCAAAGCAAATTTGGCACATAAAATACCTTCACTGGTTTATACGCTTTCATCTCTTTTCCTAAACTCATCAATCCCTGCTTGCAAAATGTCCCACAACAATAGCATAGCTCGCGAAGAAATTTGGATAGATTATCGTATCCAAGACAACTTTGAACGTTTGCCTCTTTAACATTTCCGAAAGCAACCTGCGCTAAGGACAGCAGCAGTCCATCCCCAGCAGATGCTCCGACTCTGCACGTGAATACAATTGCATAATTTTTTTTGACACTCTTGTTGTGTAGTCAAGAGTCATTTTGTAAAACAGGGAGGGTCGAGGAGATGGAGATGTCTGTCGATTTGATGATGTAAGGAGTGAACTTCTACGTATTGAGGAAGAAAGAGAAGAAAGTTGAAAGCCGACTGCAATGAACAGATGAGGGAGTAAGTTGAAACTGGAAGATAGAGAGGACCAACTGAATACAGAAAGCAATCTGCTACCAAGAGTAGGCCGGTGGTCATCTGCGCTAAGCTACTATAAAGAAAGAAGGTGACTTTGTGTGAATAATTTCTGTTTTAGGATTTTTTTTTTTGAAGGAATGCAGTAGCAAGGAAGAAGAGTTGGGAAGCCTACAAGTTGAACAAATGTTGCTAGCCATTTGCTATTTCCTCCTTTGTCGTAGTACTGTCTTCTCAAGAGTATCTGCTGCCTGGCCAGACAGAGCAAAGAAGGTATTGATGGCAATTCGGATCCACTTCTAGTGGTTTGTTGATCTGTGAACTGGTTGATCGCTCACACTACGTTGCATTGGTAAGTTTGCATCTTTAGCTCCTTGAACTGGCAAAAATTTAGATGAGCATGTTAACAAGCAAGAAAATAAGCTCATTCACGCAATTTATCAACAAAAGTCCAGAATAGTATCAGATCCTAATGTACTTTTAAACGTCATTTCTGTGCTAATACCACTACTAGGTAGAGCTGTAAAAACGGGTTTGATCCGACGGATCGGTTCGTTTAACCCGCAAAATAAGAGGGTTAGGGTCAATGATTTTTGGTTCGCGGGTTAAACGGGTCGGTCCGTTTAACCCGCGGGTAAAAGGATTTAAACCCGTTTAACCCGCGGGTTAAACGGGCCGGCCCGATTATAATAATTAAATATTTAAAAATATTTTTTTTAATTA
>JAVXUL010000006.1:7060226-7071318 GCA_035590515.1 Trichilia minutiflora | reverse complement strand
CCCCCCCCCCCCCCCCCCCCCAAAAAAAAAAAATAACCATGTAACATATTTTACGTCGAGAAAAAGTAAGTTCCTTTTTTTACCAAATGATTAATATATGAACATTAATTTGGATTTGGATTCACCAAGGTTTTTTTTTTTTTTTCAAACAGATCATGATCATAAATTCAAACAGACCCAATCAAGGTCACAATAGATCCCCTCTTTTACTTGAATTCAAAAAGTGTGCGTTTTGATTCCTCATTAATGTCGGTTATGTTCATAGGGAGAGAGAAAAATTTAAGATAATAATTGAGGTGACATGATTTTTAATTTATAACAATTATTAAAATTTATTAGTTTTCAAAGATAAGTGTAACAAGTAATCGGTAAATATTATTATATTAATGGATAAGTGTTATAAGTCCATTGAATATTGTAATAATTATGTTCTATTTTTAAAATAAAGTTAAATTAGTGTTTAATGAGATTAAAATTTTTATAGATACTATATATCTTTATATTAATATTTAATATTTTAATCTTAATTCTATAATAACAGTTATAATTTAAATGCAATCTCACTACATTACACCACAATATCAAATGACCCTAAGCTTTTGGGAGATGTTAGTTTGAGGCTATTTTTAGTACTTCCAACTTCCAAGCTAAAGTCTGCTAAGCACTTGACTAGATAGATTGCTTAAATTCATGACTTGTTCAGGATAAACTTGGATGATCATGGCACAAATTACGCAAGGAATCATTAATCAGAAAATGGCAAATGAATATTTGTCCTGCATGAGATGTATAATTAATTTAGTCTTGTCAAAGCAAGAAATCCAAAAATCGATACTTTCTTATACTAGTTTTAAAATAATATAATTTTGTTCAGGATTTACAATACCAACTCTTAGAATACGTATTGTACACTTCAGATAAGATACAATCCAGTTCAATGACTTACACTCTGCCAAGCAACAAACAAGCTCACAAGCAAGAGATACAACCAACACCAAGTATTATATAAAACTTAAGAAAGTCTTTTGTCATTGCTGCATTTATGAAAGAATAAATCCAATTTGTCTACATTACCTAAACGTTTGTACAGATTCATCGATGCCCTGAACTAATATAATATGGCTGTCCGTCCACCCAAACCATTGGGAATCGCAAATTTGGGATTGGGTGCATTGTCCACATTTGGATTCAAGAGCTGCTTTGTTGTTTATGTACATGGATGCACGGTCAAAGGAATCAATGGATCAGGCATCGAAGCTTACAAAAACATCATTTGAGCAGCAAGTTGAACACTCACCAAGCGTTTTCTTCAATTTACATCTGGATAATGTATAGGATTTACTAAAGCAAGGACGCTGGTATGTTACTGCTGACCATCCATGAGATCCGCAAGTGTTATCTTCCCACAGTTGCCAGTGTCTAGCCTATCAAACTTCTTAGAAATCAGCAGAACATCCTTTTCTGATACCTTTCCCATCTCCTTGAGCTTGTATATCACATATTCTGATTTACTGCAGGATACCAACAGAACTAATCAACTAAGAGTCTAATACTCAACCCTTTTACTTCATATGAGATTCATATGTAAAGGAACATTGAATAAATGATTAGACATGAAGTGCAAAATGTTAAGAATTCTAACAAAGCAAAAAAGAAATGAGATAGAACCTATGAATCCTACTAAAGAATGTGAACCAAGTTACAGACTAGATTGCCCATGCCAAATCCAGGATAGTAAGAACAAGGGCCAGTATCTGCGAGATAAAATTAACCCATATTAACCTACAATAATTCATGGCTGTAATATGAGTCACTAGAAGTACGTACAAGTCCCAACTTCCATGTATGAAGAACAGAAATATTGTACTCTAATTCAATGTATAATTTGTATATGACAAATCAGAACAAAGAAAATGGTAATGTGCAACATAAATGATAATTTGAAAAACCAAGAAGTTTAACACAAGCTGCAAAACCGGAAAGAAGATTATGAAATGGGGGACGGGAATGTTGAAGAAATGCAACTCAGCACTTAAATACAGAGTTTAAGTTCTCAAATACAATGTCAAATCTATCCAAGCATAGAATGGATAAAAAATGAAATGTAGTAGGAGCCAGAGAGAAACTCCATAAATCATAAAAAATACACTAAGAATGTAATAGGAAGTTTAAGGTTTACAATCCAATTTCACCCGTCCGATCTCATTACCTAAATCTTTAGGGACTTTATTTTCTCATCCACAAGAATAAGAATACACTAATTTGTAGTAATTGAAGGCTTTCAAATGACATTAGAACATGGAAATAGTCATCCTTTCAACCATGCCAAATTGCTCGGCAATTGCACACTAGAGAGTTGCAAGATTGGATGCCTATAACATACAGGTCAAAAATGACATTTAACACTGTGCCAAGAACTTTGCCACTCTTAATTACAAAAGTATGAAGAGGAGCCCCAACCTACTTTAAAGCAAATGCAGTAAGACTTTTATGACTGCATAAAGCACTTCCAGTCACCAAGTTAAAAAAATTTTATAGAACAAGTTGAAGTTCACAGTTCATCTTTGGAAGTACTGAAAACAATGTTCAGTTAGAAAATTATTACAATACTGAAGCTAACAAGGGTCAAAAAGGTGCTTAATTCCTATGATATCAATATAAGAGGTCAAGCCAGCCAAGCAAAAATGTCATCACATATTAAATCTAATCTCAATTATCCAAAATTCTTCAAAGGCATCATCTACACATTTACGAATATATGATTCACAACAGTAGAAATCAAGAAATTGACATTGTCTATCACATCTTGATATATGGTATGGGGCACTACATGATATATATATATAATACTTACAATTGTGAGTTTGACACACATGGTTATGATAATACCAGAAAGCAATTTTCCAAAGAGGATGCAAGTTATGGGATAAGTTTTAGGAATTATCCTTAACTATTGAGCTTCAAGCCAACAGCCTCAAGAAATCAACAAGATGAAAATGAATGATTGCAGTAGGTAAAATTATAATTATTACATACCTCACAAAACCATTATTGTCAATATCAGCAGCAAGAAACTCAGCCACAGTCATATCATGACCGAGCACCCATTTTGCCATCCTCCTATGCCGTTTATCTACTCGGGCCTCAGCCAGATAGAGAAATGCTCGAGCAACTGCAAGTGTCGATACAAGCAACCAAATACAAGCAAAAATTCGACCTGGCATCGACTGGATCGCCCTATCGCCATAACCTACGGTAGTAACTGACATAACTGACAGATAAAAGGCATCCAACCAGCCAATATTCTCAACAAAATGCATAACAGTTGCACCAACTCCAATACATAAAACCACAACACCTAGTGCCAATGCCACCTTCATTCTTATCCTCATCCTTCCTTTTTTCACGTCAATTATATATGATCCTGGAGTCTCCTTAGTACCACCATTCTTAATAGTTCTCAACAAATAACTCTCTTGCAAATCAAGCACATAACTAACCATTCCAGTAAGTAAAATATCAATAAAACCAAATCCAACCAATACAAACAATATAGAAAACAACTTAGTCGGCACACTGTTGGGCGTAATGTCACCATATCCAATTGTGCACATTGTGACAATACAAAAATACAAAGCATCAACAACAGGATGAGTCTCACTCACAGCAAACTTATCACGATTACACCAATAAATAATCACACCCAATGACAAATATAACACCAAAAGCACGACACTTTGTTTAACAATAGATTGAGAATCAAATTGGGGCTTGGGCACCTCATCATGCTTCCGATCATTGATCACAGCCATAGCAGGTGCAGTTTTCGACCTGTGAAGATTGCTCTTGCTAAATGGATAGTTGGGATCAATCAACCAAGAATGAGGTGATTGTGATTGTGAAGATTGCTGCTGCTGGGGCAAGAACACTGAATCTTTAATGGTGGATTGTTGAGGGGATTCCCGAGTAAATAAACATGAGTCCGAACCCGATGATCTTGGTGACGATGAGAGTGTAAGAGTTAAAGCATCAACAACCAGAGAAGAATCCTTTGAAGAAGGGGAAGGTCCAAAAATGAGCCTATCTTTGAGTTCTGACGGGGTTAACGGAATTGGAACAGAGATTTCTCCCTCTTCTGGAAGAGTAAAAAGAGGTGCCGGAGGTGTTGTAGATTTCCTCCTTGGACTTAAATACGATAAAAGAGGCTCTTTTTCCATCTGGTCCGCCGGAACTTAAAGTTGCCAAAAGAAACCGCTTCTCCACCGATTAGTCGTTCCTGAGAACTGGGTTTGTTCAAAAGAGACAAGAAACAAAATGAAGGTTTTGTCAAGTTTCCAAGAAGAAATGAAAATATGGATTAGGAGATGTTGACAGTGGTTTGTGTATGATCGTGGAAGTGTTTTGCAGGAATCAAAAGAAGAATACCCATGCGTATGTATGCACAGAAAATGGAAACAATAAAGATTTTAACAAGTTTGAATCGGACTTGATCTTGGAGGCCTAAAAAACCACAAGCGGTTGAAACATTGCTATGCACACAACGTGAGGTGGGGTTGAGTAATTTAGAAAACTCGAGACTAAAGTTTTGTCTTTTTCTTCTTTTTTTTGAGGAATGACCTAAGCACGCGTTTGAGAGTGGCGCGTGGAGATAAATAGATGCGATCGATGAGCGGATTCGTGGCTTCTTGCGGTGACAACCGCAGGTAATGTGAACGGTGTTAGTACTTCGGGAGACTGAGAAATAGCCATGAATTTCTTAAATGATAACCAGCCTTATGTTTTATTACAAAAACTTTCTAGAGTTGAAGTATTGTGATAAATAGTTCTGTCATATTAATTTTTTAATTTTTTATAATATATTATTATTATTTAATTTTTATAAAAATATAAATATATAAAATTATTATTAAAAAATTATATAAAATTTATATTTTGAAGAAAATAAAAATTTTATATTTTATATTTTAATTTTCTTAAATTTTATATTTTTACAAAAATTAAGGGCACGATACTTATTATTATATTATAGAAAAAATAAAAAAAATAATTTAACAAAAATATTTATCATAATATTCAAATTTTGAAAGAATTTTTATTACAAAATATAAATATAAAAGTAATAATTATTTTTAAAAATTATAGAAAGTATTTGTGTGAGATATGAGAGTAATTATTATTTATAGAAATTATAGGGGAAATTAGCAAGCTAATAACAAGCAAGCGGATTTCCTATATTTTTAGCTTTTCACAATAAACAAATGTTTGGTTTCAACTTTTAACTCTAATTTGAAATGACTAATAACCCTTATGCTATTGAACTTTGATCGTACTAATACCCAAGGGTATTTCAGTCGTTTTATTAGAATTGTGGACACTTGATACATACGAAAAAAATCAATTATCTATTTTATGTAGAAATGTAATAATATAGGGATAGATATGTTATTTTCTCCAAAAATTTTACCACCCTGACAGCTCCCTTCATTGTATCAAGGAGGGGCTACAAAATCGGAGGCATGGTTTACAAGTTAATGCCGAAAAATGTAAAAGAGTTGATACGATAGAAAGGAGGATAATTTTTACATTTCTTAAATATTTTAATGAAAACTAAAAAATAATAATAATAATAAAACTACAAATTAATTATTGATAATCAACGAAAGTCATCTAAAATGTCTAATAATGATGAATAATTATAAGTAAAACTATAAAATATTAAATGTAAATTTTATTTATTGTCTCAGCTTTTATTATTTATATTTTTATTATTATATTTAACTTGGTGTTTTAATTTTTATGTAGATTTTATGTTCTATATTTATCGTAGATGTTCGAATATTTGTTGTAACATATAATTAATATCGAATAATAAATTGTCGCAGATCAGCCGAATAAAATATCTTGTAATAATTGCTTTGCCTCTGCCGTATTTTATTGCTGTAACGTAAGAATGACATAACTCAACATTGCTGTTACAAGCTGTGCTGCAACAGATATTCCGAATAAAATAGTTCACATCTTTTATTTTTTAATTATGGTTCCTGCATGAGATGGCAACTTCATTTTGTCTTTTAATAATTATGGTGTTTCTAATTTACTAGAAAATCAACCCTACATGACTATAGAAGAAGTTGTTCATCAATATATATTGGCCAGATAATGCAAACCATGTAGGGGAACTCGGGTAGAAACTGTACGACGGATTGACGTTGATTGTCTAGCAAACCATGATTATACATCCGACTGAAGCATTTATCAAACAAAATGCGTCAAACCTAATCATCGTCTTCCAAAACATTCCGGCGCCTCTGGATCTGAAATATTGTGAGGGAAAAAGTTAGGAAAAGTTCAAACAGTAGAAACTGATATGTGATCATGGGATGGACATTGATGATTTGGGAGATTACTTACAGTGACTTTGGTCTGTTTAGTGGTTTGGGTGTTAATCTGTTCCAGCAATGATATAAGCCTCTCTTCAGAAACCTACAAATAATAAGACAGCAGGAATGAGCGCGTGATCATACTCTCATTCCAAATTAACAGATTTTGGAGTAAATGATCAACATCCAAAACTGAGTATGAAGTTACCTTCTCGGCTATCTGACCCGTTTGAACAGCTCTCAGTATAATATCCTCAACTCCTCTAGCCTTCTCAGGTTTCACCAAAGCAATTCGGGCAACTGTCCAAATGACCATTAGTACAGGACCAACAACAATTTACAAGATAAACACACAGTTGAAACTGAAAATTTTATCAGCATGAGTCCGTAATATTCATTTAAACATTTTCAGATCAACTAGCTCCGCCATATGCTGAAATGCAAGGAGATCATTTCTACAATGGGTTATAATGTACTATTTATCTGGCGCATATGACAGATCACACAACCTGGCTCTAACCCAAAATCTTGACATATTTGTTCATACCTGTCAGGCAAAGACTAGCACCCTTAAAGTTTTAATAGTCGGTCCTTCCAAACAACTGATAATTTTATCTAAACTTTGCAAGAACTTCACATTATAGAAATATCTTTCATCTGCTCATTCCACCATCAACATTTGCTATCCAATTCTTCTCAATGGAAAATTATGTTAGCACTTTCCAGTACACTGTTTATCCTATTATAAACTAAACTTAGCATTTGTATTCTCTGTTGCAGTACAAACAAGGACAAGACTCATCATCCTGTTCAGTAAGTTAAAAGCTGAAATTACTTACGTCTTTCACGTGCCTCAGATGACAAAATCTGGCTAAGCATCATTTGCCTTCGTTCATCAGCCTCCCTAAATAATCATTCAAATCTTTAAGACCAATGATTGGAATTTTAGAAAATAGAGTTGACAAGTCACAACGTAAAATCCCACAATCACAAAGAATATACGAGCATATAAATTCAAAAAACAACCTCTTGGCATCTTCCTGAGCTTTCTGTTGCTCAGAATTGTGTTGATTTCCCTGTATGCAACAAGATTTGATTAGCTCTGTCAACTTAAAATGTAAGATAGTGCAATAGCACTTCTCTACTGAAATGTCGAAGAAGAACAATGAAACTAAAAAATAAAAAGACGAACTGATTGATTACCACGCCATGCTGAGCCATAAGCTCTTGCATTCTTCTTTGTCTAATTGCTTCTAATTCAGGATCAGCCTAACAACAAAAAATAGAGGAAAATTCAAACTCCAGAAAAAATAGGTATGGCCAAATAGATCGAAGAACAATAGAACTTGACATAGAGGCTAATTATGGGGTTTACAAAACCAGGAAAGAAGAAAAAGGATTATGATCAAAGCTTCATGAAATTGTAATAGATCAAGACCAAAGTTGTAATTAAACAATTATTGAAATAATTTCGCTAATAAAGAGTTTGCATAAATTATGATCCAAAACTCGGGCACGCTCCAAAAATATCTCACATCTATTGATAACTTAATCACATGCACTTTGTAAGACTTTCTAGAGACATACACACATCTAAAGAACTAATTTCAGGGATTTTCTAGCATGCACAAAAAATAGTTGAACTCAAAATATTCTGCAGGCAAAGAAATTACCTGCAGAATTTCTAGTAGTAACGCATTCTTTCAACAACTTATGAAATGTGCTAGGTGAATGCAATCATCAAAAACTCACAACCTCGCAATAGCATCATTACAGAAAAACAAAATTACCAATCATCGATCTTGCATCAAAAATTACTTTCGCTAGACATAGTCAGAATAACTCATGTTCTTCAAAACAAAAATTTTTCACCAAGAAAATAAGGGTTGGCTGAATGTCTTTTCCATACAAGAGCTTTTATTTATTTTTTGTGATCAATGATCATTATCCATTAAGAAGAAATCTTAACCTTTAAAATAAAATATCTTATCTATATACATTTGGACTAATGAGCTTAAGACAAATTTAAACATTTAATTTTTTTTAAATTATTAAATCTAATATTTATCTATTTTCTTAATTATGAAAGAGACTAAATTTATATTAAAAAATTAATTAGCTAATTAATTAATTTTTAAAAGAAATTTTAAATAAATTATTTATCTAATATTTGTTTCATGGATAATTTCTATTATTACGATATTATGCAACTTACTATAAATTACACACACACACATACATACATATATATATATATATATATATATATTATTTAGCTCTGTATTATTTCAAAAGTTACTAGTTTTCTATGAATAATATATTTTTTTTCTCTCATATAGCTTTCTAATATATAAAAATATTAGTTTGACCATGAAAATTTACTATAGGTTAGCCATAAGTCATCTCCCAACTTTTCAAAAACTTAACTACTATGAATAATATCTAGTAATGTGTCATAACCTTAACCATTAATGAACTAATAATTTTTTGTCAAACTTTATTCTGATTGTGTATACCATGTTCATTTTATCCTTCTACTGTCTAATTTTGATCAAATAAAGATTTATAAGTTATCAAAATCCTGAATTTGATGTTTTAAGAATCGTCGATCAATGTGTCTCAAACTCGTTTCCATAAATTGTTCGTATGACATTTATTAAACTCTAACTAGAGACTTGATTTTAGATATTTATCGATATTCATTTAAAAACTTGAACTCAAATAAAGTCAAAAGAAACTCTAAATCCTATCGAATGAGCTAACAAATCCTATCTTATCTATCATCCAAATCCCTTTTATTGGTGTTGTATGTCCTAAAACTATTTGTGTTGTCGATTTTGGATATTATTATATTGAATTATTATATTAATGATCTACTGTACATTATTATTAATAAAGAAAAAATTTTCATTTTTATGAGTATGCTACTTCTTTTTATTAATCATACTAATGAAAAGTATACATAATTTATCCAGATAAATTAATTATCTAAATTGTTCTCTACATAGGCTGTATCAATTGGGCATCGATATTGCATGTAGGCACACTAGATATTTTTTATGATTATTATGAGATGCTAATAGTATGGGTAGCATGATTATCATACTATTAGGACATTAGTAATGTGGATTGATAGTTAGAGAATTATTTTTTATACGTGATTAAGGTTATGACAAATTACACAGTAGTATGAGGTCAATAATTTATCAAACGATTTTACTAGTATGAAATTATTCCCTAGACCTGAGATGTCTTTGTTGTAATTCAGTATAGATATATATAGTTCATAAGGTGCATAAATACGAGTCTAATCATGTCAGGTATAATAAGCTTGTTTGGCTATATGTTATTTATATTAAAAGTGCGATGGACAATTAATATGAAATCCGTTAACTTAATAGAAAGGGTTTTAAGGTACCATTGACTTAATTTAGTTTTGAGTTCCTAATCGGGTGCTGGTAAACATCTGAAATCAAAGTCTTTGATCAAATCATATAATGTTACATGAAAGAGTTTTGTAGTAACAAGTTCAGAGCGTATTGATCGAAACCCGAGCAAAAATTATATTTAGGATTTTGACATCCGTGAGCCCTAATTTAATTAGGATTAGACAAATAGATAAAATTTATACACATAAAACGTATAATTAAGCATCAAAGGTACAATAAAGATATTCTTCATTGTGGTTTAGGGGTTATGATATGTTATTAAATGTTAACCATGATTGTTGAGTACTTGAATAGTTTAAAACGAAATTGATAAGATCGATTTTGACTCATGGTTAATATCATAATGAACTTAAGAGGTCACAATCAATAAAATTCTCATTCTTGCTATTATAGAGAGATTAAGTATTATTCGCAAGAGGACTAGTACTCTTGAAGATGATATTTGACTGAAAAGGGTAAACGATTTACGTTTTAAATGATTTAATGGGCTTATAAACTTGATAAAATGATTTGAATATAACTTATGATAAGTTATATTATTCTATTTATGTTTAGATATAAAATAGAATTGAAAAATATTTGATCACAGTTAGTTTGACCAAATTAGGGACCTCAATATCATAAACTAAAGTTTTATGGTATTTGTAATATTTTGTATTTTTACTTGGGAAGCTTGCTCCATAAGCTGTGGATACATTAGTCTTTGACTAAAAGACTAAGGGCAATTAAGTAAATGTATATATGCCTATATAAAGAATCATTTTTCTATTTTTTAGTAATTTTTAAAAAATTAAGAAAAATCTCACATCTCTCGCTCTCTATAATTTCAGCCTTAGCAAGAAATTTGGGGATTGATTTGTTTTCTTGGAGACACTAAGTTTTTGATGTTAAATCCATCTTCATCGAGCTAAAGGTTAGCTTATTTAGTGATTAATTTGCTTAATTTTTCAAATCTTTTTATAAACCCTAGCTTTCCATGTATCATGTAATCCATCCATCAAAATGGTATCAAAGCATGAGATGAGATGATTATATGGTTGATTTGATAATTTAGTTGTTTGGTTGGATGATTTGAGCAAAGTTGATTTTATGAGTTTTTAGGATTTTAATGGCATAATGTGTTCTAATGTAGAAGATGATAAATAGTATATTATCTTTGTGTTTCAATGTGATTGGAAGCATCATATGATGATAAATGATAGCTTGGATGCATTGGATTCATGAGTTGAATTGAAAATTAAATGATGGTGGCATGGATACATA
>JAVXUL010000006.1:7016740-7047772 GCA_035590515.1 Trichilia minutiflora | reverse complement strand
ATTAATTTAATGTTAACAAATCAAAGCCAAACTAGGAATCAACAAATGGTCTTTACCGCTTTCGGACCGAAGATGTGGTCATGAATTTGTGAAGATCGTGCATTCTTCTGCATTAAACGCCATCGTAATATACGAGGTACACGATAGTTTAATTTCCTACCAAATTCAAACCCGGGAGGCTTGATGACCTCGTAAATCCAAACCTGAAAGTATTTAATTCGAAAATTAATTTCGTTATTTTATAATAGTAATTGAAAGAATATAAAACACACCAACTAATTATATACAAATTATTTATATTTATTTCTCATAATTTACCTGAAATTCGATAGGAAATCCCTCTAAATTGTACCTAATTAAACCAGTCTGTCTTCGGTTTGCTTGTGCACCCTCACCATCATTTATTATTGCCTTCTTCGACTTTGTCGCAGCAAGAGCTCTAGTATGTTCCATCTTATCATCCCTCACATAAATCATCAACACCTTACGCATTGACTCAATAATCCTAGTCCAATATAGAGTGCTTCAGGGATATCGATTGAACGCATCAATATCATCGATAATCTGTAACATGGCTATACTTGAGTTACATTTATATCCTCTGCCTATAAGAACACGCTCCAATAAAAAATACAAGGATAGCTTCACTGCATTCATATCATCAATAATGCTCAAATCAATCTCAGTATACACCTGTTTAATCATTTGCACCGTGATCGCAGGTGCACCATCGAAATATAACTCTCGCAGTCGATCGCTTGTAGATGTAATTACAGGTAATGCACTGATTTTCAAGCCAGAAATAAGTGCAAAATCATTAACAGAAAATCTCGCCAGACTATCCTTAATAACAAATACCATCTCATTGTCATTAACGTCGATGGTATGAACCTCGTGCTGAAGCACATGATGTATCAGACACCCTGAAAATGACAGATCTGGAGATATATCAAGAAGATGACCTAGGCATGTCTGTCTGAACAGTGTCAACTGCTCCAGAGTTAATTTCTGTCGTATGATATCAATGTCATGTAAATGTGACAATGATGTCACATCAGCCTCAACATGGTTCTCCTCTGATCTTTTCAGCATAAACATCTGTACCCATCAATAACAATTTATTGTATTTCAATATTTATCACATAATAATACATCAATAAAATTTTAACATCAATAAAATTAATCAAATATTTCTTTAACTATTACACTAAATTATCAAATGTAATTCTAACATCTATTTTTCCTTAATTAAATTCTAATATTAATTATTTCGTTAATTAAGTTTTAATATTAATTATATTCTCCAATATAACATAATAATTAAACATTATATTGAATTATTACAAATATTTAATAATATTCAATTATATAATATTAAATTAGGTTATTGCAAATATTATAATTTTAATAATATTTAATAAAAATCTAATATTTTATATTTTAAATTAATTAATTTTATTTTTTTAATTTTAAAAAAAAATTAAAAATTTACATAGAGAGTGCTATTTTTTAAATTAATTAATTTTATTTTTTAAATTTTTAAAAAAATTAAAAAAAATAAAACGAGAGTGAGACGTGGTGCCATCGATGGGTGCCATGTGCACTCTCGTCGACGCGCAGGAGCACGCACTCACTGCACCAGAGCCCTTCTTCCACCTTCCTCTTCCCAGTTTTTTCACCTTCTTTCTACGATTTTACATTTAATAAAATTCTCCCACAATACATACTAATTACTCATTTATAATCAATCAACAAAAATTAAACTTTCACATACCTTGCAAAGACAAAATATATGAGATGTGTGGAATGTGTGAATCCTTTGTTTTGTATATTTTGCCTGTCGAAGAGGATGCAACAAATAAAAAAGTTTACAGTAAAAAAATTAGGGTTAGGGTTAAAGTAAAACAAAGGATAATTTAATAAATTTATTTTTAAATTTAAAAGTATTTTTGTCCAAAAATAGTGATCCAAATTATTTTTAATTAAAAATTTTTATTATAAATATTTTTAATTCAAATAATAAACAGTAATTATTTTTTATTAATTCCCTAAATAAAAATAAAAGGCAAGAATAAACATGGCCAAGGCAGAAAATTTCTGTCATGAGATGCAAACAGTTTTCAAACACGGATGCTAGAAAAAATAAAATCAATACCTAAATTGTGAAACAGGAGATTAAAGCAGCTGAACACCTTATGTTTAAAGAGGGAACTGAGATGAGGATGAAACAGCAGAACCGTCGGTTCAATCCGGTGAAAATGTTGCTACGATATTTTCATCCCCAGGAAACTAACTTTTCTTTTCTGTTCGTGAACGGGGGTATTTTAGTCACATTGTAATATCATCTGGCTAGAATTGTAAAGAAATTTAGGAAAATACTATTTCTCATTAGGGATTGCGAAAAGCGTTATATTTGCGGACATACTTCCCTCGTTTAGGTAGTATTTCGCCATCTTCATTTGTCGTGCATAGTTCATGCCAATCCCGTAATTTGTCTATTTGTCTTCACCCTTCGTAGTCTTAACGCTCGAAATTAACTTCAGAACCACCAAGTTTCTTTGAACAACAAACATGGTCGGTTTCTTCTTATTGTTTTCCTCTCGATGTTTATTTATAGTATTTATTGTAACGTTTATTGCTTTTGTTTAATTTTATGAGTTCTAGTTTGATATGCTTCGTTTTTAATGTCTATGGTGCAGATCTAACTTGTATGCCTCAAATATGAACTGGGTTTGCGTTGTTTTTTTGTTTGATGCTCTGTAAAATTTAAGGAAGATCCCAAGTTTTTGTTTTCTAGACATTGTTAGATCTTGTATGTCCTATAAAAGAACTGATTTTAATGTTCCAAATAAAGTTGTGTTTTGTTTAGATTAATTGTTAGTTGTTTTGAGAACTTGGGATCGTGTTAACTTGTGGAAATTTGTATACCTAGAAATTCGAGTTTGCTGATTATTGGTAGTTTGATGAAGTCGAAACTATGAATTGCTAACTATGGTTAGATCTTGATTGCCATTGGTAGCTAATATGTGTTGATTGAGCTGTTAATTGCTATAGCAAACTTTCTGACTAATCTGTTTAAAAGAGTGTTGTTACCATTATGAAAGTGGTCATTAGGATTACCAGGCCACATTTCCATGGTCAAGATTTGGTTGAGAAGTAAAAGAATAATGTGAATTGATTCCATATTGAGGAGAGAATTAAATGTCTTTTGTAGGAGACTTGTCCTTCCGTTAAGAATATTCTCCTCCTGGATTCCGAAGGGAAACGTGTAGCGGTCAAGTATTACTCAAATGACTGGCCAACCAATGCTGCGAAGGAAGCTTATGAGAAAGCAGTGTTTACCAAGACCCAAAAAACAAATGCCCGCACTGAAGGTAAATTATTTACATTTGGTTTCTTGATGAAGGCACTTCTTTCTAATTGTGTTTTGTGTATTTGCCTATGCATAGCTTATGTATTACCATATATTCTTCTTATCTGTTCAGACCACCTTGTATATGCTGTGTGGTGTATTTACCCGATGTTAAATGTATGGTAAGTAGTAATAGCGGGGGGCTCTTCATTTTGTTCCTTTTTGTTTTCATATGCAACCATGTTTATGTGTCTCTGACAAACATCCAAAGAAATAAAGCGTCTATGTGTATTCATTCTGTGCAATGTTGCATGATTCACATTAATGGAGCACTGTTTGGGCTGTTGGCGTTATTGTTTAGATATCCATTATGTTGGTTGGAGTATCTTCACTGCAGAGAATTTAAAATGTTGCTGTCTGTTTGTCACTGAATATGACTCCGAATGACATCTGTTGCTTCACAAAGTTGGCTCCCATTACGTTTTATGGTTGGAGTAGACTATGTTGTGAATTGACCATTAACCTTTGAATATAATGCTTTCCATGTTAACATGTTGCTATTTCTACATCTACAGCGGAGATAACTATGTTTGAGGGTAATGTCATTGTTTACAAGTTTGTTCAAGATCTTCACTTTTTTGCTACTGCGGGTGAAGATGAAAATGAGCTGATCTTGGCCACAGTTCTTCAGGGATTTTTTGATGCAGTTGGTCTTCTCCTTAGGTTATCCCATATTGCTTGTTATTTTTTATTCTGTCCATACATCATTTAGATTTTGTGTCCAAGTATTATCAGTTTTGACATCTATTCATAATTATTCTGTCTTCCAGAGGCAATGTTGACAAGAAGGAGGCTCTTGAGAACTTGGATCTCATTTTGTTGTGCCTTGATGAAATTGTCGATGGAGGGTATGCAACATGCTGCTTGTTTTCTTGGTTCTTATCCAATTTCTTTGCACGAATATTAATTTTATTTTAACCTGTCTGAACTTCTCCAAACTTGCCTGCGGCGCTATATTGTTTACTGAAATTGACATGAAAATCCCATCCTAGAATACCAAGTTTGTAGAATTAATATATACAATTGCTTGTTCGTAAGTAGTAAACAAGTTATGGACAATGAGAGTTTTGAAGCTGCCTTTTACTATCTGTTGTCTTCAGGATTTTAGGGTTTATTTGACTGAATTTCAGCTTAGTTGTATGGGTAGGCTGCTATTGGTCATGCTGCTAGCTTTGAATAGTGAAGGAAATCACTATTATTTAATACTGTTAGTCAACAACTACTTGGGGGCACTCATTTTTGCAAAAGCTACCAATAGATTTGATTTTGAATAACTTAAATGGTAGCTACTTGGTGGTATTTTGGATCTGGGTATTTTAACTCTTTCTAACTAGTCATCCCCTTGTCTTATTACTCTGGAATTTACATTTGTGGTACAGTATCATTCTCGAAACAGATGCAAATGTCATTGCGGGAAAGGTTGCCAGCCATAGCTTAGATGCTGGAGCCCCTTTGTCTGAGCAGGTATTTAAACTTGGGTCTCCTTCATCCCAACCCTCTTTCTCGTTAGAAAGAATTTATCGTAATAGTCAAACAAATGGATGATTACTGCCACCATATTTGATATGTGATATCCTTATATATATTTTTGCAGACAATTAGTCAAGCATTGGCAACTGCCCGTGAACATTTAACAAGATCCCTTCTTAAATGATTTCACCTGGACAAAGGAGAGATTCAGGGTTTCATTTTGTATTTTTTTTTTTCCAGTTTTACCATACATGATTTACTGGTTGATGGCATATTCAATGTTTAATTTTCTTAAATGTTAGTCGACGATGCTGCCATTAGTGCTGTTAGGACCACCAATCCTCGTTCAAGGTTTTAAGACGTTCATATTTGAACAATTTTTATCATGTAAGCTTGTATTGATTTGAACATTAAACACAAATGACAGGTATTATGAGAGAGACAAAAAAATGTTCACACTTGGAACTTCTATGTACCAGAATTGCTTCTAAATTTTTGTGCGCACATGAATTTTTGCATAACTTTGCCAATTTAAAATACACATGAATTTTTACATAACTTTGCCTTATAGTAGTAGTTGATTGCCATATTTAAAGCTATTGCACAGAATAATGCTTAATTAGACGTGGCTTGATGTTGAGGTTATATTTTAATTTTCCATATAAATATACAGTAATACATAAAAACTGAAGAACAAAAGTAGAAGATGACACCTAAAAAATTAATTGGGATACTATCTTCACGGGACGAGAATGTAATCTGCATCACCTGGAATCATATCTCCAGCAGTTGGCGTTAAGTTATTCCGAGAATGTTTATGAACCTGGGCATGGCTCTCTGCCTCACGCTGAAACTTCTTCACTAGCTCTTGAAGCTCTACCTTCCTAGCTTCAACCTGCGCTTCAGTGATGGGTTTTTTCAGCCCAAGGTAGAGTAATCCCACCCCTATTAGCACAGCTCCGATAAAAAAAAGTATGGCTGTGAATAATCCAAACGCATAGGGTGTGTTTTCTGCTCCAGGGATTCCATCAACATTGATTCCGAAAAGACCAGTGATGATGGTAAGGACAACACCACAGCCTCCAAAAACAGCTAAATTATGGGTCACTCGAAGGCTCTTGTCCTAAATGATGAACTTAATCAATCAATCGAGCCAAAAGGTATATTACATGACTGGCTTGGAAAGTAAGGATATGTTTAGGGATCATGATTTTTGTTTTATTTTCGTGTACAAACCTGCAACCATGCACGAACAGTGCTTTGCATAACATCTTGAATAGTAAACAAACGGCCACGAGCTGCTTCTTGCTCTTCTATCATTTCCCTTGTGCTCTTTCTTATTGCTTCTAACAAGCTTCTAGCTGAACTTCCTCTCAAATGCTGGAGAAGTTCGAACACAATTTCCTCCCTTGCATGGAGTGACCATTTCACTCTGATAACCTGAAGTGGAAAACGGAAATTCTAAAATGTACATCCTTAAGAAACTGGAACCTTCAAACATGAAAGAAAAATGAAAATGAAAAACTTAGGCGGAAGAGGAATTCATGAGCCTTCAAACACGAAAGTAATGGAGAAGAAGAGGATTTCTTGTTTAACGGAGGAAACCATGTATCATCACAATGAGCAGATAGTCTATCCCAGTAAACTAAACTACACATTCAGCATACGATATGCGAATCAGTACATAATACATATGTACTGAGTGACCAAACAAGCAATGAAAATCAGTGATCAACTGTCACAATGGCAGACTAACTCCACTTTAAAGTAATTACAACAATTTGAACATGACTAGTATCCTTTCTACAATTATTTTGCTTTCTCCCATCAACTGAATCCAATAATGAGAGCTAATGCAAGCACTTGTATTACTATAATTTTAAACCTAAAAAAAAACTAAATATCTTAACATTCCATGTCTTCTTCCACTTCTTTTAGCAATCTGAAGGATATGCGTCAATTTGTACAGCTAAATCCTCTGAAATCACAAATGAATGCAGACTCCCCTATCCATTTTTCCCCCGTAATAGAGAGAAACCCAAAAAACTTAAGAGAAAAAAAAGTACTTGTTTCTTTATAGGCTATGGAATAGTTTCCAGTAATTGCTTTGCCAAGCTAACTGAAGGATCAAGGTAATGAGGTTGTCCTCTTTCCTTAATCCTTATCACGTTCATGACTCACAAATAATCTGCATAACCACAATCCAATTGATAAAATGATGATATTTCTGCAGTAAGAGTAGCCTTCATTCTGGCAGATAAATGCATACCTGTCTTGATAACCTTCTGATTTCCTGGTTCAAAATAATGGCAAAAAGATTCATATCTTCAAGGTTTCTCCTAATCATAAAGAATAAAAACTCACTCAGAAAGTACATCACAAAATTAATAAATTCACTTTCAGAGAGATCAGTATTTTCCAAAACAGAAGAGACAAAAAAACCTGTCCATAAACTTCAATTCAATCTCATCTGCTGCCCCAAATATGGACTTCCGAAATAACCTAAAACATAAAATGAATAAAAAGGAAAGCATAATTCAGGAAACTCAGATTGCTGTAAACATAGTCTTCTACTAATCTTTATGTCAAAATTGTAATATATGGCTTCCTTGTGGGGTGTGTACTATCAATAAGTATAATTTTCCTGTACATGAACTTATTAGTATAAAACAACTTTGGTATTGTATATCACTAACATCAATCAACACTATCTATTTCCAAGGAAAAAAGATATCTTTTGTACATGTAAGATGCAAGTTAAAGAAACCTTTCAATTACTGTACAAAAAAGATAGCATCAACAAAATATCAAAACTTTTTTGGATCCAATGGTAGCGTGTACTACTTTCTCATCATTAATACAGCATGGCAGGGATGCAACTAACCACAACATGGCCGGGTGGTCATCAGTATGCAAAATGAACAAAATGAGCCTTGCTGTGATTTTGTTGAGCACAAGAATGTAGACAAGCATTGTCAAGATGTTCCTAACAATTCTATGATCAATAGATCAATTTTGTTCTAACATTACTAAAAGAAGCCCCTGCTTATAGATATAGTATTTACAAGCTCGAGATGAAATGTAACATTACCTATCATCCCATCGAGTAAGACGGCTAGCTAGATGTGCAATGACTTCATGAACTGTCCTCGGTACATTGTAGCCTCCAACAAAAAGCATCTCCTAAACCCAAGTAGAGCACCAAAGGTATGAATCAGTAATCATTTACAATTCTAATGAAGTATGCAAATTAAATCATAACTTTAGCATCAGCAAGATCAACCTCAACTTCTGTTATACCAAGGACATTATTGTTTGACACAGGTCCTTTTACATGCAACACAGTTATTAGGAAGTTTTTTGCTTGCCATGACCGAAGTACAATCGGGACATCATCCTCATCAACAAATGGATCCCCAGCTGATTGTCCCAAAAGCTCAAATAACAAACCCCCAGCAACCCTAACTGGAACCTGAACGAGGAAGAAAGCATCATCAATAACTGCTGGAATCGAATTCCATGATCATTTGACAAAAAAATTCAAGTGTTATAAGCTGGTCACATATTAGTAAGAGGACTCAGAATAACGGAACAAGAGAATACTGTTACATACCCCATTAATGTCTCGCACCTAAAAGGGTAATAGGATAATACACATACACAAACAAATAAAAATAAACAATAACAAGTGAATGTTTCCCCTTCACTGCACATATGATCTCCCTAGGCTTGGATCCATGTAGAATCTTGTGATTACATATATTATCCAATTCTGCACGTACAAAACAATACTATGGCATTAGCATATCCAAAATAACGCAATCTACCTCATAGAAAAGATATTTCATCCTCTCACTTATCAATCGGCTTTCGTCTCTTAAAGCTAAACTGACAGCAGGGTGCAACCACTTAGCACTGTTGAGCCATGCCTCAACAGAAGGATGACCTGCAGCCACATGGCACCACCATATGGGTCCTGCTGGACGCTCCCAGTAGGGGGCTGCTAAATCTGCAACAGCAATGTCATCTTTATCGTCCATTAGTTCTAACTGCTGCGAAGCCCATTCATTATCAACTTGCACCTTTTGTACAAGTTCTGAAATTCTAGCCCATCCAATAGGTACCCAACGACCGCCCTCAAGTCCTGATTGCAACACATGGCTATCCCTGCTGTCTTCAACAGTAAAAACCAGATCACTCCTCGATTCACTAAAGGATAGAGAATCCGACAAACTGTTCCTTTCAAATCCTGGGGAAGTCTCACTTAGTCCATCTGCTGGATCTTTCTTCTTTGAATATTCACCGTCCAACAGGATCTTTGACCCAGCTTTTGTGTTCATTGTTCGCTTACAGCCTTGAATAAATTCAAAAGCACAAAGAAGCCCATCAGTCCAGAGCTCACACCGAGGTATGACATCTTTATTAGCATATTTCTTAAGACCTTCTGGTTTCTTAAATATATGGCTTTGAGAACCAGAGCAATCATCGCTTGTGTTATTCTTTTTACGTTCCATCTATGCACATATAGAAGAAGAATATTCTTAGGATCTAAACAACCGTTAAACTAAAGATAGCCAGTGATAAATTTCGTTAAGTCCTTATTTGTTAGTGAATGTATTATAAGAATGCAGAAGGAAACTTTCCACATACATATACTTCTCAAATGGGCATATGGAGATCAATCCATCAATAAACTCACACTATCACATAGATTTGCCATATTTTGATATTCTCATGCAATCTATAAGATGTAAGCTGCCAAATTAAACTATATGAAGATGCTGTTGCAACACTAAGGAGAGCAAGAAGATAATTTCACAGTTCATATTGTAAAAAGCTGTCCAATATGGATAGTTAGTGAAGGGAAACCAATTAATCACATTTGGTGAACATCTAAAATTCTAAATTTGCTGAAAGCTTCTTACCCTACAACAAAAGTTCGAAGTTTGCAAAAAAGATGGATAAAATTACACTGATTATGACCAAAACTATTAATTCATAATCCGCACAAATTCGTATACAAGGAGCATCCTCTTTGTCACAACTGTAGACTTGCCTTGGCAATAGATAGACACATCATACTTGCAGTGGAAGATTTGGCAAAAAGGGACTACAACACAATTTACAAAAAATACACTTAAAATAGAAAAAAAAGAAAAAACTACAGTACTATCTATAGCCCCTTTTTTTAGAACCCGCACATAATTAATTTATTTAAAATTTAAAAAAAAAAAAATCTTAAACAAACAAAGCAATGTGGACACGGCGGACCTCTTCAATTGCGAAGAAGCAAATTTCTCGAAAATCATTAACTTTCACCAGCTTTGATATCATTAAAGCCATTATTCAAAGTTATAGAATTAAACTGGAAACAAGAAAAAAAAAAAGAAAAGAAAATACAGTTTAAGCCATTTGAAAACATAATTATAAACAATAATAATAAGACTTACCATGAAACTAAATAAAGCTCGCGAAACAACAGTTTGAGCTTCGCCTGGCTGGCCTTACAATTGAAAAGCTGTAGGCATAAAAAATTTTAGATATGTGGACTGAGTACCTATACTTGTATGAAAAGCAAAATCTAAAGAGAATAAAATAGAAATTACGTTATTAAAAGAAAAAGAATATGAATCGGCGAAGAAGAAATCTCTTGAAAAAGTGAAGGGAATGATGATTTTTATTCGGAGTGAAAGCCGACGTGTAAAGCTTGCTACAATGCGCAGGTCCAGCATCATGATACGGCTGATGTCGCTAACATGTGCAAGCAGAGGGTAAGCGAATTCTTAGAGTAAAGCTAAAATGTAAGTTTAGCCAACTCCGTTAGTCCGTCTTGGACGATGAGTCGATGACTGTCACCGCCAAACTGTTAGATTAGCTTGTTATCATCAATGCGACACGTGGCACTCATACACCGACACCACCAATAATTATTTTACATTAGATCGATGAAAATCTATTCTATTCCTGGATAATTTTTTAAAATTAGTATGAAAAAAATAATCATTTAAGCCCTCTCGCTTTATTATCTTATCGTACAGTCAGTTAATTTTTCCCAGGATTTTTTCAGCTGGGGGCCAATGCCAAATGTCCAATTTTATCTGTAACTTACAAGAAGCGCCAAAATCCATAAGCTAGTTAGTTACATACAAGCAATTGAACTACAAATGGGCAGAAAGTTGAACTTATAAATTACTTTTAACTAGCAGTAAGGCACTACATGAGGCAAATAGTTAGGTGGTCATAGCATAAATATCAAAATTACAGAGGAAAAGGAAGAAAAAGGTTAAATTCTCACTATAACAAGGGGAACATGAAAGAAAAGGAAAGACGATCAAATTGTCCACGAACTCAAATTAGCCCACGTGTTGTTCCTAAGTTAACATGACTAAGAATTCAACCTCATGGTACAGGGCAGTAGCCAGTAAGGTCTTTTCAGACCAATCCACCAAATAAACACTAAATATATCATTAAATTGCAGGAATGCCGCCCTCTCATTGGCCACTTTCAGACTCGCTACAAGACCCTAAAAAACCAGGAGGTGATACGTTTAGTAGCTATTTTGCCATAATTGCTGGGTCTGTTTGGATGGTTGAGCTTGAGAGCCACCCAAGGCCGACACATCACGTGAGTTTTGCTGTTGGTGTTCCAGCGACATTCCTGCCGGCGAGTGGTAGAAATTTGGGTACCCAAGTGCCCCAAAATGCTGTGATGGCTGCTGACCTTGACGGAACCCACCAGGTTGCTGATTCTGCCCCTGAAAGCTGTAATATGTGCTGGCTGGAACAGCTGACAAATTTCGCGAACCAGGCGCATGAACCCACATGGCGGAGTTATCATTCTAGAAAAAACAACTTATGTTTAAAAACAAGGAACAGAGCGTTCATGAATCTTAAAGAGTAGCAAATAAAATTGTTCAACATATCTTGATTTAAGAGTACAAATAAAGTTGTTCTACATATCTTATCTGTCATGGCCTCCGAAAAGATAAAAAATAATACTATATTACATAAAAGTTTGCTATGACTCTTTTCACTTAAGTGATGATACCGTTTAAAAGATTACTGCTTTAGGTAGCTATTAGGATCAAATGCCAGTTATTCAATTTGCTTATAGAAAAGAAAAGTAGATCACCTGTTGAAGTGAGATTAAATGATTGTTGTCCTTGTATTGAGAACCTAAAACATCATCGTATCCAATGGTACTGCCCACAGGGGCAGCAGGTGTACTCAAAGGAAAATTTCCTCCAGGAATGCTTGTAGAGCTCCCAAACCCATAGCCAGAGGCAACAGAAGCAGACTGAGGTAAGCTGCTCACAGAAACACTATTTTTGTACTGAGGCAGCACCGCAGCCAGAGACTGATGGTATGTGCTATTGCCAGCAAATGCTTGCTGAAACGTTGATGGCATATATGAGTAACTCTGCGGCAAGAAAGGATACCCAATCATATTGGCAAAGTGACCCAAAGGGACAGTAGGCTGGGAATAAGGATGCACGGCAAGATGTGGAGGAAGAGCAGGTCCAGTGGCAACACTGGCACCTGCCATGGTTTGTGGAGTTGGCTGCGGTGCAGATATATTACTTCCTCTGAGAGGCTGAACATGCAAAGGAAAAAATTTAGAAGCAAAGAGAAATAATGAAATACACTTTGAAAAGCTTCAAGCTTAACTTCCTATAAACCAGCCACTATTAGTCTCTAGTCATAAATATCATCTTTTAGGAATAAGTAAACGCAGCAACGCATCAGTAAATGAAGGTCAAACAAAACAATGATTGAAGCTGTCAGACAAAAAAATTTTGCTCTCGTATGACAAAACGCACGACCTTGCTGGATATTAACTACACATAAAAAGACTTCATATTGCATAAATTGATTTACCTTCTTACTGCAAATATTTGTTTGGCGTGATTGTTTTCATTATTTGAATGCATGTGTTTCGTAAATGTTACTGAAATAAAGGGATTTTTCTTTCATTCTATGTGCGAAAAAGTACTTCCTATTCAACATTTAAGCTGTATAAAAACTTTCATTGCACAACTTAACCTATTTCTCAGAAGTAAGAAGTTTGATAAGATAGATCAAGGGCAGCACCTCTGGCATGGACATTGTTGGACCAGTAATGGAAGAAGCCGTGTTGCTGTACTTGGTTGGCATTGATTGTGTCACAGGGAAGGGTAAGTACTGAAGGTCGGGTTCCCTTGCAGTCTGAATGGTTGACGCCAACAAGGTGCTGGGTAGCGAATTTGTATATGCCTGCTATAGTGACAACACATAAAAGGAAATTAAACCAATTTAAAACTCGTATTTCATAGCCTCTTAAGTTTGTTTGGTCATCATTATATATACAGAACACAAGGGAGCATAAAAGGCACAGCTGCAGTGGCAGATCAGATAATAAAATGCAGCAAGGAAGGTTCATTTAGGCCCTAGCTTCTATATTTGTTTTTTCTTTTAATTCGTAGCAGTGTTTATGTTCATATTCATTGTCACAGTATAAACACCAACATAACTTTTACCCAACATTTCTGCACTGCTGACTATCAGTAGATAAATTATTAGAACAATATTTGTAAAATGCATTCAGATCCTCAACAGTGGTCTGCTTTAATGTATAAATCAACCAACAAAATTTTGTGAACAGAAACCTAAGTCAGCACAAATGAGACTTCAGCAAAAAGTATTTACAAAAGCATTCATGGATTCGGAATCAACTCCCTGCTCATTCACAATATATGTAGCTTAGATCCACGGCCTAAAAGCAATAAGTTTCAATTTTTAGTTTAATAAATTACCATGACACTTGAGAAAGGAGCAAGATTCTGCATCTGAGAGTTTGCCTGTGGGTGAGTGAATGCATTATTTAACTGTTGAGCACCTTCATAAGGATAACCAGGGGCAGATGAAGGGAATGAATATTGATTCTCTGGCATAGCTTCTGGAATTTCTTGTTTCAACACCTCTGTAGGTTGTGAGACAGCCGGGGAATCATAATCCCCAGCAGTCACATTAGGACCATGGGCTATATTTGCATCCGATATACTTCTGAGATGCTCATCCCCATAATACTCGGGATTTCTGCAAGAAAATAAGTCAAGATAACATAATTACACGAACAAATCAAGTAAAATACAGAAAATCTCATTCATATGAAGGGTGTACCTAGCATCAGTGTGCCCAACTGATGGAGCATCTGCTGTTTCAGATGTCTCCTCCAAGTTATTTTTCAACGGCCTAGATGTAAATGATGCAGAAAAAGGAGAAGCAATTCCAGATCCAAAACTTCCAAAACTCAGATGTGAGCAGTCAGGAGTATGGACTTGGAGGTGATTTGGTATTATTACAGTTGGGTTACCCTCTTCAGCAGGTGCCCCCCTATCCTCACTCTGTAAATTAAGTTGCTGCAGCTTTTCAGTCACCGAGGAAGTGCCATCTTGGGCTGAAACAAAATAAGACAAAATGAAAAACTGCAAGCTGCTGTGTGCTTCTTGGAATCGGCAATAACATTATGAACAAATAAACAAACATCAATTGCCTTCATATTGTGGAAAAAGATACTATTACATAACCTCATAAGTCATAAGGTTCTCCACCCCGAAACCAAGGGCAGCAGGGGCATATAACACCAATCACATAGGCAACCATTCTCGTATCTTTAAAGAAAGTGAGAAACAACGCATGTTATGAATGAATTAACCGTGAACAACAAACTTGACATCTGTGCATTATTCATTGTAGACCGAGTGATTTTGTAACAAGGACTGAAGAATGAATCACAAAAAGAACTACTAAGCTTTCAACATTCAAACCACCCTTTATTCTGTTTTAACAACTGCAGAATAAACCTGAGAGTTTTATATGCTTGAAGAAAAAGTAAATTGGAAAAGACGAATGGCAGACAAAAGCAAGATAAGCATCAAACTCACTTTCATCGTGCTCAAAAGCATGCCTATGGTGCTGGTAAGAATTCATATTATCATACAAATTATTTTCAAAAAGAGACGACCCTCCAGAATTATCCTCCTGTATATTTCTATTAGAAAGAGAGGCAGACCCAACATGATTTGTACTAGGCGTTTCATCAGGATTGTCTTCTTCTTCCTCAACCTCATCCACATGGGACTTTATTTGTGGTTCGGTTCTATCCATGGACAAGTTAGATTGATCTGTATACAGTTCCGAGGGTGTTGGTCCCTCTAAGACGGATGACACAGTTGGTGGCTGCTCAATAGAGGGCCATTCATCATTGGGAGGACCATGTTGGCTTGTAGCAACTTCTAGTTCAGAGCTCAGCTCTGACACCTTGGGATGACCTTGTGATGAATGCAAATCATGATATGACAAGGCTGAAGAAGGTGCCACTACATTGAGACTATTAATACTTTGGTGAGGTGGAGCCTTGTTCTGTGGCCTACCCATCTTCACAATATCAGCCATTGATACTTGACCAGGAACCACCAACCAGGCAGACTGAAATCCCAAGGAAGGCTGTGAGGATGACAACATTCCATCACCTGATAGTACTGTCGATGTTTTATTTTCTATGACCACAGTGTCACTGTAATAGACGTCAAATGCACATGAGAAATAAATATCACCATATCACGTACAAATTAATGTACTGGAAAACATAATGAAAAATTGTTGATATCTATCACCAAGCATGCAGGTATAATAAGCCATCCCAAAAGAGATTCAGACGCACAAAACCTAACCAAACAGCAATCTAAAGAATTCTATCTGTATAACTAAAATCAAGGTCAAAACCATTAGATGACAAATATGAATCTAAAGAATTCCAAAGGCACATAACACAAGTATTCCAAAAGCCAGGAAAAGAAATTCCAGCCTCATAACCACAGGATACTCTTTTTTTCCTCACCCAGAGCAAGAATTGCAAGCTCAAACCACAAAGAATCAGGAACGAAGGTGCCAATGTCAAACAAACCGTTATATGAACTAGGAAGAATTCTCCCTTTATAAGTTAAAAGTATACCATAAAACTAAAAAGCAATCTCATATGGTCAAGAAACATAATCTCTGTATAAAATAGAAAACATTGCAGCAGAAGAGCCAATATTTATGGTATGTCATTTGCCCTAAACATGAATAAATAAATAAAAGTAACTCAATGACTTTCCAACCACATTCACGAAAAATAACTTTGTAAAAGAGCGTTCTGTAGTAGACTAGATACCAGCAATTAACATCTTTGCATACTACGTAGAAATTGTTGAATAACGTTAGACATTTACCATACAAATGTGAATATTGCATTGCACATTATCTCCCTAAATAAATAAATAATAGTGTCAATGGTGATAAACAAGTAATTACGTCAATGACATTGAGGATTTAATAGGGACTTGCCTGTGGGATGGCGGTTGTCGATTCATATTATTTGGCACCATACCAGATGCAGAAGATGAAGAACCCACATAAACATGAGTTCCATTTTCCTTCTTATATGCAGGTTTACTGTGCAATGGGCTAGACTCTGGACAAACAAAGAAAAACAGAAAGTAAAAATAGGTTCATTGAGATACAAAAATTTCCCACCAAATAAATCCAGGACTATTGTGCAAAATGTGCATTACAACGTGCTCATACCATCGGGGCTGAAATGAGCTGAACCGCCACGTCCACCATAACGGTCTGCACCACCTCTACCACCACGGTTTGAAGTGTTACTAGCACCATGAGGCCTGGAATCTGTAGTATCTTTATTCTGAAGCAATAAAAAAGACACAATTAAAACACAATAACAAGCACAATCATAAGTGGCAATTGGAATGAAAAGCCAGAAATGCACGGAAACCTAAAGATAACTCCCAGAAACAAGTGTGCAATTCATAAAACTTTGTAATGGAAACAGAGAACTTTTCTTTTACACTAATAATCAAACCATTGAACGTAAACACATCTAATATGGTGCCACAGCCAAACATATAATAACTCTTAATTGCGTAACATTACAGCAACTGAACTTCTAAAACAGTAATATTTTAATCAAAGAAGCAACCGGCAATAAAGAGTTAATAAAGTCAACTAGTTGGCAAACAAAAATTGAACTAGTTGAAAAGACAAAATTACATAAATTACCAAAATTTCCACAAGCACCCACCTCTTTTCTCCTATCTCGTTTGCTCTTCACCTCATGAAAAGGATCTACACGTTAAACAAACTTCACGTTAGAGAAGAAATTGAATACCTGATAAAATTACAACACCCACGTACTGATATATCGTACACAATTATAACATAAATGATACTGCAACAATATCTAATACGCAAACACATATGCGTATCACTGTGCTTGTATTCGTATTAGCATCCACATCAAAAACTACTCGTTCCACTAAAAATTACAAGTCTATCTCACTTAGAGACTATGAAAATTGAAAAAGAGCGTCAAAACCCTAAATTTTAGGGAAAAAAAATATAAATTTACTAAAATTTCGTAAAAAGAAAATTCTTTCGACCTTGACAAAGAAGGCGATTAACGGCTTCGTTAGGGTCCATGTCACAGTCTTTGAGCATAGCATAGATCTCGGTCTCTTGACAGTTAACAATCTCCTTCAGGCTCTGTACTATCTTTCTCGACCCCGATGGGATAGATGAAATTCCATTGTTGGCCTTAACACCTCCTCCTCCTTTGCCACTCATTTTCTCTTTCTGTTTCGGTCACTCAGATCCGATGACGATTGTTTGACGACGTCGTTTGTTGTTCTGCTTTATTGGCTTGTCGGCTTCCGCTGCTACGACGAGAAGAAGAAGATTATATGCATAAGCTCTCTTTCTCTCTCTCTCTTTCTCTCCTTGGCACCGAAAACCCTCAATTTGTCTCCCTAGCTTTAAATTAAACCAAACTCCCAAGCTTTTAAGTGAAACTCTATTTCTTCTTCCTTTTTTTTTTTAAATGTTTTTAATTAGAATTTTTATTGTTAAATTATTTCCAAAATAAAATTTTAAAATTTTTATATTTTTAATAATAAGTTTCAAAATTATAAAAAAAAAAAAAAAGAATTTTTATTCTTATATAACTTAAATTAAATATTACAACTATTCATGAAAGAAAACTCTTTTGTTATTTTATAAAAAATTATTTTATCATTTCAATATAAAAATTGAACTTTGTTTGGATAATGATTTTATTAAAAGTCATGCGACCCCAAATATTTTATGATAAGAATTAATCCATGGCACCATAACTTTTAATTATAATATTTTCAAAACGAAAATGAAAGTTGTAGGATTAGGCGGTAGGCAAGTTCAGTTACACTTACTTACCCTAGTTTGGAGTTACAGCCATTTATAAATAAAATAAGTTGTTATTGCTGTATTGATGAAATAAATAAATAAATAATAATTAAATATTTAGTAAATTATATTATGAGGTATTATGTATTTTAAAAGTAAAATATAAATATTACAAAAAAGTTTTATCACTCATTTGTAATTTAATAGTAATGACTTGAGTTTAGAATCCGTAATTTGAATACACGTTTTGAATTTAATTTTAATCAATTATTCATTATTTAAATGAATATTTGAATGATAATATATTTAATTAATATCTTTTTAGAAGTTAATAATGGGATCATCAATCAGGTAAAATTCAAATATTTTGAATTATTAAAAAAATTATGAAAATATTTAGTTTAAAATACTGTAATAATGTACAATAATTATAATAGACATAGGATTAAATTATTTTTTATTATAAATTTTATATTATGTTAATATAATTGTATTCAATAAAATTCATAATTTTAAGTATATCAAATTAAATTAACTTGGTAAATTTTTGATAGTATGTATATAAGTGATTGACAAAAATTTTTGTGAATAATGATAATCTATAATATAAATAAAGTTTATAAAAATATAAATTATAATTATTTTATTAAAATAATAAAGTTATAATAGAAATTTTAAAAATCACAATCCTAGATTATATAATAAATTATTTTTTACAAGTAATCCCTCGCTTATTTTAAAAACTATTTTTAAAAGTAATAAATTATAAAATAAATAATTTTAAATTAAATAAATTGTTTATTGCTTTCTGAAAAACATTATCAAACCAGTTGATACTAAAATATTAATTTTTTTATAATAATACCAAAAATTAAAAAAAAATTGTATAAAATTCATTTGAATAAATTAATATTATATTATTAAAATATTATTATATATTTTTATATATAAAAAATACAAATACCTATGCAGTAATTTTACAGCATTATTGAAAATACTATCTTTTTAGTTTTTTACGAGTATAAAATATTTATATTTTTTTTTTATTTGTATAAATATATATAATAATATTTTAATTCTACAAATATGGGTTTCAAAATTTAAACCGTTGCGTCAAAGTTCTGCTTCTTTTTGAGGAGATTACCGACGTCTTTTCACAATTATAGGTGATGATATTATTGGACAAGACCGTGTATAATTATGGAAATCAACACGTAAAGCAGGTGACGTACCTTAGCGTTGGAGTTGTGCAGACGAATACGATCCGAATCATACCATGGTACAATAACGTAATGAAACGGGTCTATCTAATTTATTTGGGCTGGCCCAATTGTTTAAATAAGGTTAATTGGACCTGAAACTGTAGATTACGAATTTGATATCCATGAGTTCCGTACTATAATTTTCAGGATCTTAACATTATTATAAATTTGTAATTGGAAACTTACCTGAAGCCAAACCGAAAACTTATCTGAAGTTTTCGTTACAAGGCCCCAATGAAACATTGGCTTATTGGAAATATTTATTATGGTTCAGGATACATATTGTGAATTTTAAGTTAAGCATGGTAGTTATGGACCTATTCGATCCATGGAAGTCCAGAGTCAACTTGTTGCTTGAACCCAAGTCTTTTACTGGTGGGAACAAATGGATAATGGAACAACTTCTGTTGGGCATTGAAAGGAAATGAGTAAAAAAAACTATGGTTCCATTGATTATTGTTTTCAAATCGTTATAAGGTTTTTTTCTTATTCCAATCTTGAAAGTTGTAGAATCGAGGAAAAAACTAAATCAAATCTGGACCATACAGCTTTTGCATTAAGCGGCATCATCGTATTATAATTCTTTATCTTCAAAACTTCAAATGAATTGAAAGCATTGAAAACACGTGGAAAATTTCAGTTGCCGTCAAAGGTTGAAGAAGCTTGAACAGTGTTTTCTGTAATTGGGCTGCTATGGATTGGAATCTTAACAAGGCTTATAACTTAGCGTTAATAAATAAACTTGCTATTAACGACACTTATGTTTACTTGATGGCCTAAAAACTGATTTGGCCTCTTGATTTCGAATCCATCTTCTTTAAATACACCCAAAAGAGTTCAATGCTTTGGCTAGAAAAGATTTGTTATCTGGTAAATGTTCATATAATTTGATTAAACAATAAATTATTATTGCAATGCCTTTTGTAAATGATTCAACGTTGTAACAATCAAAATAATAAATGTAGTGCTTAACTCTCTCTGTAATCCTTGTTTCTTTCAAATGCGCCAATATTTATTTTGCTTGCTTGGATTGTTAGAGATGCTAGAACAATTCTAGAATTGTTGTCCTTGTGATAGGGTTCTAGCATTAATGCAGTTTTATTTAGTTTTTTTTTTTAAGTTTATTTGTCTTATTAGATAAGGAATTAATGACTGTTGCAGCAATGAAGCGACTTCAATACAAAGGTGCTTCGTATTTCATACTGGATCTTAGATATAATCTTAGTGGACTAGTGCAGGTACATTTACAAAACGGACCTCGCGTGTAATTATTTTTTTCTTTTAATATTGAGGCTTGACGATAGTTATAGTTAGTCTTTCTCTCTGTTTCTCAACTCAACTGTGTACGGGGTAAGCAGTGTGATCACTTATGATATGTTAGTTCCTGTGAGTTATGTTTGATCCGAACTACTATTTCTTTCATCGTTGATATATTTTCACCAAGTTAAAAGAGTTCATCAATCTTTCTTCAGTTACATTCATGGTAGTTTGTACTGAGTAATTCACTGACAGTTCTCCACCTACATGAATTATCCGTTTGAAAACGTAAAATGCAGTAACATACTACAATACTGACAAAGTTTTCTATACCTGATAAGATGAACAGGAGTTAAATTAGGGTCAGATTGAGGATCCTCAACTGGAAATAATAGAATCGATGTATAAGCTATTTCCTTTTTCCTTTCATTTCTTTTTCAGTGATGAGAAAATAAATTTATGAGCTAGAGAAAGAGGTAAGAGTTACATGCAAACCTTTTGTGGCACTGTTGGGATTGTCATCGAGATTTCCAAATTCATGTTAGTGTCAGCTTTGTGGAGAATCCCATGTGTAGAGATCTGATTGAAAGATCAAATCATATATATGTATAGCAGTTGTTATGATTGAGCCTTATGGTTTGTGAATTTGATTCTATCCATCTATTCATATCAGGCAGGAATTAAAATTGCCAAACTCTTTCTGAATGAAGAAGGGACGATATGTTACTATATGAGATTTGAACTTTCAATAGGCATACTTTTCTGTTTGTATTCACTTGTTTAAACTTTACAAGTTCCTGATACATATTAATTAATGATGCTTTTCCATGCTACTTTTGTCTTTCAAGCCGGTGCTCCTTGAAGCTTTGAAGTTATTGATGTAGAGTTCTTTTCTTGGACTCTTAACAATTTATTCTTTTACAACAAATAAGTCTTCTACCATCTGCGTTGTTACTACTGGAGACTGAAACAGGCCAATCAACTAACTCAGTCAGGGTTAAAATAACAAAGTTTGCTCTGTTCTTTCTTAATTGTACAAAAGAGTGTTTGATTGTAGAATGACTATGCATTATTTGATACATATATATTAGTTCCATGACTGACCATATTGTGTCATCTGTTTCTTTTGTGATTTATATGATCAGATCACATACACAGCTGAAAGGGATTCCCAGTACCAAAACACTATTGTTACTGAAACTGGACCATTGATTAAAGCTTCTATTATTGTACACACTCCTTCATTTAAGATATATAATATAGGAACTTGTATTCTTTTTTCTTTCATGGCTACGCTGAAACTAACCTTCTTTCTGTTGATATATGGGAAGTCTCCCCAGCAATGTTCTTTGTTCTTAGGGAGAAAACCTAAAACACTTATGGTAGGTCTATTTTTCTCCATGGTGCGCCCTTTGCAAACAAATCTAGTTTACTATACCAAGAATTCGTTCGGAAAGGAAGCAAAATGGGTGCACCTGAGTTGAGTGTTTTGGTGCTTTAACATGGCCTGTCAAAATATGATAATGAAAAGCATCATCTTGGAAAATCTGGAGAAAGGTATCACCCACGTTGTTTGATTAAAGAGCCCTAGCTGAGGGTCAAACCTGAGTGTTCTTAAAGATTATTTTTTAACTTAATGCCTCATTTAAGGTTCAAATAGAAAATTGTTCAGCCAGTTCTTCGTAAACAGAATGGATGAAGAATTTTCTGGAACTTCTTAGACGTAATTAAAGCCTCTACACCCACAAGCCTCAGCTGACGCATCTTAATTGATCTGTTAGAAAAATAGAACAGAGATTGAGGATTGAGTTTTTCTTATTCTGTTGGATTTGTTGGCTGGTCAAAACTTGATGCTTGCCAACTCACATCCTTAATATCATTACTGAGAACATCTTTTGTTACAAGCACGTATTTTGTAACAAGTCATAATATATGATTTTGATGTGTTCTCAACATCATTATAAGGCTCTTTGACTCGCTATGAAGGTTTTGGTGAACAATAGAACTGCTAGTGCAAGTGAAATTGTGAGTACACAAGCTGACTAATTTATGTGTGTTTGGTTTTTACATTTTACAATTGTAGTATCATGACTGTCCGTTCCCTTCTCAGGTGGCCTCCGCACTTCATGATAACTTCAGAGCTGTTCTCGTGGGGGATAAAACTTTTCCAGGTTGCTGTACGTACCGGTTCTAAAGAGCTGAAAACAAAGAATTATAAAAGGAAAGATTTCGAAAATCATTTGCTAGTTGCTACCAACTACCAAGGAAATATACATAATATAGACGTTAGAATTGGACCCATTGCTTCAAATTGTAATTGGCCATTCCAAAATTTTCGAGCAAAATACAGCAACTAAATTTATTCTTTGGATATTCAACCACATCGTCATTGACTCATTTTAAATGGTTAAGATTCTAATCTTTCCTAATAATTTGTGGAATTTTTCTAAAAAAAAATTGAGATTGGATTTAATTCCTTAATCATCAATTAAAAAAAAATTGGCAGTCTTAAAGAAAAATACAATATTTTATATTCTCTTGAGTTGTGAAGATTTTTTTTTATCCCAAAATGATTAAATTCAGATATGATCTGTCGTTCTAGCCAAAAACTGTCCAAAAATTCCGAGCTACAGTAAGCATCAAAACGGAATACCCATTAAATCATACAGCAAACCGTCAGTTTCCTTTTACTTGATCATTGACATACTATCAGAAGTGTTCATCCGTAATTGACAATTTGGCAATCAAGTATGAAGTGGGGAGTGGAGAACAAAAACTTAATCGAGTACCTAAACAAGTCTTGTTTTAACAAAGTTTACACTAAACTAAGGAAATCTTTAATGTTAAGCAAATTTAGTACCAAAAGTAGTGGCTATATTTGAACATAAAAAAGCCACCCCCAACCTAATTGGGTGTCCTAGAAGTTACTCTAAAACTCTATTTTAATGAAGAAGGTAATACTAATATTCCATCTTTAATCTCTCTCTAATGCTGACAATTAGTAAGACAATATCAACAAACTTTATATTATTCCTATTCCTCTGTAAGGAATCAATTTTTTTTTTCTCCTTAAGAGTAATTTGCACCCATTAAAATTCTATTATACTATTCAATAAGATAAATAAAACAAGAAATCGATTTTTACCCACCTTTTACTTTTGATTCAGTACCATAAAACAGTAGAAAGAGAGGCATAAAAGTGAAAGGAAACAGCCACAACATCATTGTCTAAAAATTAATTATATCTATATACTATTCAATCATACCAGATTTAAATTCTCCAACAGATGAGTCTTTAGACTTTTCTCTCTTCATATACTTTTTTCCCACTTTTTGCACCTTCTCTTGCTTGCTTATCCCAACTATGCAATGCCTCCTTTCTCAAGTTTTCTTATATTCTCATTTCTCTTTCTTCTCTCTTCAACTCAAGGAAACCTTGATTCTTCAAGTTTTATTTATATAACAATTTTTGAGATGAGAGACAAACTCTTGTTTGCATTAGTACCATTGGTGCACTTGTATTGTTTTATATATCTTTGCTTAGCTTCTATATCATTGTTCTTAGAAGAATAATCGAAATCACATTATAGAAACAGCTTGGAGAAATGGGTTCAATAGTTCTTCAATGTTTCTCAATCTTCCTTCTCCATCTTTTCCTCAGTTCAGGTGACTGCACCCAAATATATCTTATAGTTTTCTTCTCCTCTTACAATCAACATTCATATGCATATAGAAAGAAAAGTATTAGTGAATTGGTTGTATTGCATGCTTAGCATATTTGTTTTACATGGAATGCAGTCTTGATTTTTGTATTGATTTCTCTGTTTGCTATCTTATGTGCTTGCAACTCTAAAGTTAGTTTTATAACTATCTAATCAGGTAATTTCTTGATCATGCTTCTCTGTCAATTTTAACGGTATCAGACTACACTGGTGAATCGTGATCTGCTACCAGTACTACAATAATAGACTTATAACGTGTTAGAAGTTCTTCATGCCCATGGTACTAGAAATCCGTTACCATCGCAATTTTTGCATTGTGGTAATATAGAGAAATCTCGATTTTAAATGAAATTTACATGATATCATTATCTCGGTGTTAAGCTAGGTTTCTATTCTCAATACATTTACTCCGGCATCCATACTTTAGACCTTTCAATTGTGTTTTGTGCTTCATGAAAAAATATTATGTTTTCCTGTTATTTGATATGGTGAGGAACACTCAGTATCCCAGAAAGATTGCAGTGTGATTTCTGGATCCTGCACGGTTCTTTGGCAACGACCAAAAACAAAAATAAGAAAGTAAGAAAGAAAGAAAGAATAGACCTTATTCCGCTTTTGATTTCTTCAGGTTCAAGTGTTGCAGAGAAACCTCAATGGGAAGCAATCCAGAACAACAGAAAACTAGAAGGTCAAGAAAAGCGGATGCTCTCATCAACTTCACTGTTCACTACCCAATTGGATGGAAATGTTCCAATCGTCAACCCAACAACACCAGGAACAACACCACCAGGAACAACTCCACCAGGAACAACTCCTGGAACGACACCACCAGGAACAACTCCAGGTACGACTCCTATCGTCAATCCAGCGATCTCTCCACCATCACCAATCATCACAGGGCCAAACTATACTCCGCCAGCACCCACCACCACAACCCCGGTATCATCAGGTGGTTCATGGTGCGTCGCGAACCCAACTGCTTCTGAGACTGCCATACAGGTAGCCCTTGATTATGCTTGTGGGTACGGAGGCACAGACTGTTCTGCAATCCAACCAGGAGCAAGTTGCTACAACCCGAATACTGTCCGTGATCATGCTTCTTATGCATTCAATGATTACTACCATAAGAATCCGGCTCCTACTAGCTGTGTTTTTGGAGGAACAGCACAACTTACCAACACAGACCCAAGTAAGAAAGTTCTTCAGAAAAGAGTCTTATGAGCATTCTTGAATAGTATCCTTGACATGAGTCATACAAATCTTGATTCCTTCCTTGAATTGTTGCAGGTAGTGGAAACTGTCACTACAGCTCATCCACGGCGACAACCAGGTAAATCTTTTACGAAAACGTTTTCTCAATTTCTCATCAAATTGGAAAGCATAAAGAACTCATGTTGTTTTTGGATACAGCACAAATTCCGCTAACCCACCTCCAAGTCCAATTACAACTACCCCAACTCCAATGACGCCATCTATAATGACTCCTGATGCATCAACAGGTTATGGTGCAGCTGAACCAACAGGGCTCCCCAGCTCAGCAACCTCAGTTTCCTGCAGCTTACTGCTCCTCCTCACCGCAACAGGTTTTGTAGGGTCATTTCTTGATGAAGACTATCTCTAAGCAGTAAGCAGACCAGAAATTCAGTTTCTGTGGACTTCCCAATCCCTTGCTTGCTACCACACTTGCTCAACTTCTATGCCAGCAATGAGAATCAAAAATGCGATGCTGTCTCAACCCATTTTTTCCTATACGTAAGATTGATTAGTATACCTTCTTCTATATACACATACTAGTTGATAAAACAGGAGAAAGAAGAAGACCATAGAATTCTTTAGGATCTTGTATTCCCAGATACATTAATGTAGCTACTTTCTCTGCAGTAGTAGTAAATATATTATTAGACAAGCACATCCAGCTTTAGGACTGCTTTACCAGTGAAGAAATATGTAGACAATGTTAGCTTGCTCAACAGCTTCAACTTATTCAATGTTAAGATGTTTAATAAAAATCTTTTCTGATATACCAATTACAGAAAGATATAAAATACAGTATTCATAAGCCTCACCGAGAAAGACATATTGAGTAATATTGTTAGGTATAGACTACAACTATAAAATTTCAGTCTTTTGTTGTCTTTTTATTCCCTAGCCTGGTCAAGTTCCAACAAACAAAACTGTATTGAAGTAATTGGGGAACTCATTTTGTTTACAAATCCAGGGAAATACACTATTCTTATTGCAGCAGCTGCATATATGATCTAATCAAAGTACCTAAGATTTGGGCAAAGTATCAGGCAACAAATAACTTGACCTTAAAAGGGATACTCTCATATCTTCCCTGTCATTTATACGGTATCTTTGCTTTACAATAACTGAGATGATTAAATAGGTAACAAAAGCCCAAAACAGTTATGTCATGAACCATCTTTGTAAGACAAATATATAGAAACATCAGACGCAAGCATATACTAGTCAGCAGTAATTCGACATGATATATTAGCCATCTTTATACTAATACAGAGGAGAGTTGGCTTGTCCATTAGTGTAAAACAAAAATACCGATGCTTCAGAGGCAAGCATCTACCAGTCAAAAGTAATTCAACATGATATATTGACATTATATAATCTACATGTATTATTTCATTATCTAAAGAAATTATACATTTATCTGGTATGAGCAAGAAAGGTCCAGAAATCATTATTATTCTCTTATTTTTGTCATCCTTTAGGAACAGAATAATTACAGATGACTCATGAAACCACTCATCATGATTTTACAATAACTTTAGATCAAGAACAAGCATGAGACCGCAGTGACGCAAATGATGGCTATGGTGGCAATAACTGAACCTTGGTCAAATGCTTTCTGCAAGCTTCCTGCACGCGAAAAATGCTGGAAAGCCACATACCCAGCGATCACCAAGGCAATAATAGCACCTTCTTGAGTTCCCCTGTCATAGGAAAAAAAATGGCAAGAACATGAAAACAAGGAAACAAAAAACAATAATTTCGTTCATTTCACACAGTAAATCTACTTGCCTCAGGCTCATAACTTGACTAGGAGCCACAATAACCAAGAGTAATGCCACAAATGGCAATTCGAGCTCACCTACAAACAAACAAGATCAAATATAGGAACTAATAATAATTTCATGCCATCTAGAAACAAGAACATATCATTCAGGAATACACAAGTTTGCGTTGTTTAAAGCTCACAGTCAATGAAAGAAACTATAATCAAACCTACCAGGAATAAAGAAGAACAGACGAACAAGAAGAGCCAAGAATGCAGCCCAAATACCATATTCACCTCTGCAAAGTTTGATTCAAACTATAAGTTACCCAGGGCTTGAATGCCATTAAAGTCTTAAAAGGTTTCTTGACTTCTGAAAAAAATGATTCATTGTTCTAAATCAAATGAAGAGATGAGAAACAGAGAAAGGATGAATTAAGTAACTCAAAAGGGTATGCTTGGGATTGAGGTGCTGTGCTTTGAAGTAATGGTTGTTAGGGAATTGAATCATATAATGTCAAATATCAGTGAAAAGAGTTCGCAGCCCCAACTAAAAGTTGATATTTACTGACACTTTTTGAACTTTGCTTTCAAAGTTAAGTGAAGGCTAGCAATACCAGGCAATAATCAAATATAACATAATAACAATAAAAATAAATAAATAATAAGATTCAAGAAGATGACAATGCTATTTTCTAAAACACTTACTTAATCCATGAAATGATGCTCGCAGGAGCTTGCAGAGCAAATAACGGAACAAGAAACGATTTCTGAACTGCAGTGCCTTTTGCAAGCATCAAAACCCTGGACAATTAATTCATATTCATCAGTGTATGCTTTCCTGAATTAAATAAGCAATCAATCATGATTATATTCTTAATAAATAAGGTTTCTTTGGAATTTTGGTGCTTACACCGTCTTTACAAGCAAAGCTGAAAAAATAAAATTTAGTAACTCCAAGTTTTTAGTATAACCATAACACTTTAATACCAAATAGAACTCAAATCTCCCTCGACAAATAGCTCCAAAAAACGACAATTCAAACAGCTACATAAATACAATTCAACAACAACAAAAAATCTTCAATAGGAACATCAAAGTTAAAGCCACAAAATTTCTTAACGTGAGCAAATGCTACAAAAATTCTTCGGAGATGTATATATAGTGAGAGTAAGAGATGAATACGCAGAAGAAATGGTCGAGATCCACTGGAGATTACGTGCCGTTAAAGGTGCAGCGTGACAAACTGCACCGGATCCTCTTCTATTCAGCTTCTTCACCATTACCATTCCGTCATGCTTAACAAAAAATCTACAACACGAAGAATCGAAAAGTATTTCAAATGACAAAACTCTGCGTTTTGTATTCCAAAATCAGTGGATTGTATGTTGAAGTGTAAGAGCTTAATTTCCTAACCTGAGAGGATTAAAAACAAATGAGCTTGAGCTTCGGGGGAGAGCGGCAAAGTGCGTGAGAATCGGCCGGTTGATATTGTACGTAGAGAAAGCGCCAGGCGATGATAACGATGATAGGGAAAAAGACAGCATTGTGGCCCTTCTGTCTCTTGTACGTCGTCTAATTTCTCCTTTTGCTGCCGCGAGAGACTGAGAAAGCTGGAATTGTAGAGATGCTGCTGCCATGATATCTAACAGTGAAAAACGAAAGAGTTACTTTTGCGAATCTCTACCGTCGATTCGATATTTATGCGCAAACAATCAATCTACCAAGTGGATCGAATCTTCGTGTATCGGGCACGTGGTTCGAGTTTTACATGAAAAATATCTTCGTGGCAAGCAACATTGGTGACAGGCCTTTGGTAGGATTATATGAAAAATATCTTCGCGTATCGGGGCACGTGGTTCGAGTTTTACATGAAATCTCGACCGTTAACTTTCCTCTTCTTTGTTCCTTTCTTAAGGCGAATAACGTGAGGACACGTAAACTTTTAGTAGGATACGGATTAAATCTCTACCGTCAACCGTCCTCTTCCTTGTTCCTTTGAAGGTTCTACATCAAATCACTGAACTTTTATTGATTTATTTATTTGTTGAGAATTATCATTTGAATATTTTAAAAATAATAATACTTTAATACGATATAATATATAGTAAAAGCGGCAATTTCGTAACAACCCATCGTTTAAATTTAACGGTAAAAAGGTAAAAACATCTTTTAAGCAAATAGTAAAAGTATTTAAATTTGGGATATTTTTATCTAACTAAATTTAAGAATAACAATATTTTAATTTAAAACAATAAATATTAAAATTATAATATTATATTTCTCGATTATTTTTAATACTGCAGTGACTTACAATTTTGTAACATATTATTGATAGAAGGTAGAGGTGATAAATGGCCTGGATCAATACGGTTCGGTATGAAAATAATACGTAAACAGTAAAATCTAGCATGATCGGGCACGATATATAATAAAAGCACGGTACGGCACGATACGATCCAACCAAAGGATCGTACTGGGCCGATAATCCAAGCCCACGGGCTCGTGCTTGACACGGTCTTTGAAAGGCTCGGGCTTAATACGGTCTGCATCATGTCAAGCACAAGCCTTTCAAGAGCAGTGCCAAACACGAGCCCGTGGGCCTAATAAGGTCCGTCACTGAGTTTATATCGGACCGGACCATGCTTTTACTGTTTTAGAAGGTTAAGAGTTAATTAAAAATTTTGGTATTTGATAGACAGCACTAAAAAATTTGGTATTTGATAGACAACACTAAAAAATTTGGCATTTGATAAACAGTACGTTTGTAAATTTTAACCAAATACATTTTCATTCATTTGCTATGCATTTCATAATCAAAATCCAAATCCAAATTCAATTAATTCATAATCATTCATAATCAATCATGGATAAATTTATATCACATCCAAATTCAATTAATTCATAATCATTGATGATCATGAAAAATTTTACATCATTATAGGACAGTACATCCCAACTAGGTTGGCATCCACTGTACTATCTATCATTTGTAATTCATCCATAATCAAGCAAGAAAATAATCCTTCAGAACCAAATCTATACATAATCATTTAATACATACATAACTAAATACCAGAAATATAATCAGAAATTCAGAATCGAAACCAAGTAATAGCCCCAAAGCCAAAGTACCCAAAACCAAATAGAACCTAGTCAAGTACCAGAATCATAACCAAGCATTAAAGGTTGGAAATGACCCAAATCAAATACCAGAAACAGAACCTATGCCAAGAACAAATTGATCAAAGGAAATTATAACCAATAAAACTAATTCTGAATAACATTATAACAATCCATTTCCTCTTCAATAACTTGATTTATATATTTAATTCTATCTTCTGCATCCTCCCAATCCTTTAAGCATATCAAGCAATCCAAAACTTTCGACAATAGCCTTGATCTCCTTTCATCCAGCACCATGTTCTCTGCACTAAAAGCATATTCTGATGCAACTGTAGACACCAGAGGAGTTAGTAGATCACGAGCCATGGTGGATAGTACAGGAAAAACTCTTTCATTTGTTTTCTACCATTGAAAAACATCAAAATTTCTTTTTTCTTCAAGAGTAAACAAATTAGAATAATCAATGGAAACATATTTCCCCAATTCATAAAGCACACTATTTGAACTACCAAC
>JAVXUL010000006.1:6997268-7016640 GCA_035590515.1 Trichilia minutiflora | reverse complement strand
TTTTCTTTCATGGATACATTGAAGCTAGTCTTCTTTCTAAGGATATATAGGACATCTTTCCAGAAATGCTCTTTGTATTTCTTAAGAAGAAAACCTAAAACACTTGTGGTAGATCTATTTTTCTCTATGATCACTTGGTCGTAAAGGAAACAAAATGGGTGCACCTGAGTTGAATGTTTTGGTGCTTTTACGTGGCCTGTCAAAATATGATAATGAAAAGTATCATCTTGGAAAATTTGGAGAAAGGTATCACTTGGTTCTTTGATTAAAGAGGCCTAGCTGAAGGTCAAACCTGAGTGTTCTTAAAGAGTAATTTTTAACTTTGCCTGATTTAAGGCTCCAATAGAAAATCATGAAGCCAGTTCTTCATAAACAGAATGGACGAAGGGTTTTGTTCTTGTTGAACATAATTAAAGCCTCTATGCTCACAAGCCCCTGCTTACCTGATGTCGCATTTTAATCTGTTAGGAAAATAGACCAGAGATTGAGAAGTGAGCTTCTCTTATTCTATTGGATTTGTTGGGCGGTCAAAACTTGATGCTTGCCAACTCACATCCTTAATATCATTGCTGAGAACGTCTTTTGTTACAGGTCATAATGTATGATTTTGATGTGTTCTGAACATCATTTTAAGGCTTTTTGACTCCCTGTGCAGGTTTTGGTGAACAACAGAACTGCTAGTGCTAGTGAAATTGTGAGTACCTTAGTTGTGACCAATTTATGTGTGTGTGGATTTTGCATTTCACAATTTTTAGTATCATGATTGTCTGTTCCCTTCTCAGGTGGCCTCTGCACTTCATGATAACTGCAGAGCTGTTCTCGTGGGGGATAAGACTTTTGGCAAGGTTCAAATTTTAGCTTATTTTTGCTGTCATTTTATTCTATATCCTGTCTCCATTTTCTACACAATGTGGTTACTTTATATATGATCTTATTACATAATAGACCTGAATGTATGTAAAAGCTTTTTCTTTTTCCTTTTTTTCCTTCAAAATTCTTTTTCGTTACTCCAGAAAAAGAAGAGACTGAAACCATTGTGTCTTAAGTTTTTTCCTGAAAGAATAATGCTTATTTATTGAGTTAATCGGAAGGCCTTATCTTATTTGCTTTAACAGGGTTTGATACAATCTGTGTTTGAACTTCATGATGGATCTGGTGTGGCTGTCACCATAGGGAAGTATGTCACACCAAATCATATGGACATAAACGGCAATGGAATTGATCCTGATTTCCGAAATTTTCCAGGTAACCATTTCGTTATATTTCAATAAATCAAAATGGACACCCTGTTGTTCTGAAAAATCCTCTATATGCAGCTTGGAATGTTGTCACCCAGCATCTTTTGCAGTGCAATATGCATCGTTAAGGATAAATTCATAGATACTCATACTGCAACACTTTCCCTGAAAAATTATGCCAATTGGAAATGAGGCATAATTTCCGAAGTTTTGGCATACACAATTTGCTCTTCAAGCATTGACTGACGGTTGCTTTGAAAGGATCCGGCAAATATTTTGACAAGGTATCAGTATTAGTTTCGGTTACTGATTCAACACCAGGTGTTTAAACTCTGAAACATGTTGCGGTCTGTACTGGTTGTAAAGAGCCGAAAACCAAGAATTATGTAGAAGGGAACAATTTCGAAACTCATTTGCTACTAAGGAAAAGTTTATTGTAAATCAGTTTATACATAGTATATACCGTAGAATTGAATCCATTGCTTCGAATTGTAATTGGCTGTTCCAGAAATTCTCGAGTAAAATACAGCAACTAAATTTATTCTTTGGATATTCAACCAGTCATTGACTCATTGTTAAAGGTTAAAATTTGAATCTTTCCTAATAATATGTGGATTTTTAAAAAAAAAATTAAGGTTGGATTTAATTTCGGAATAATCAATTAAAAAAATGATAACCTTAAAGAAAAATACAAAATTTTATATTATCTCGAGATGTGAAGATGTCATATCCCAAAATGATTAAATTAAGAAATGATCTGTCATTCTTCCGAGATACAATAAGCAGCGAAATGATATTCGACAAACCATCTGTTTCTTTTTACTTGATCATTGACGTATTATCAGAAAATGTTCATCCATTATTGACAATTTGACAATCAAGTTTGAACTGGGGAATGGAGCACAAAAACTTAATCAAGCACCAAAACAAGATACGCTTCAACTAATTTCACAGTAAACTAAACTGAGGAAATCTTTAATATTAAGCAAATTTAGTACCAAAACAAGTAGCTACATTTGAACATAAAAAAGCCACCCCCAACCCAATTGGTTATACAACAAGTTACTCTGAAACTCCAATTTAGTGAAGAAGGTAATGCTAATATTCCATCTTTAATCTTTCTCTAAACCTGACAATTAGTAAGACAATATCAACAAACTTTATTTTATTCCTATTCCTGTATAAGGAATCGTTTCTTTTCTCCTTAGGGTAATTTGCATCTATTAATATTCCCTTAATACAATTCAATAAGATAAATGAAACAAGAAATCAATCTCTACCCACCTTTTACTTTTGATTCAGTCCCATAAAACAGTAGAAAGCTAGGCATAAAAGTGAAAGGACACTGCCACAACGTCACTGCCTAAAAATTAATTATGAATATCTATATTCTATTCAAGTACACCAGATTTAAATTCTCCAACAGACGAGTCTTTAAACTTTTCTCTCTTCATATACTTTTTTCCTCTTTTTGCACTTTCACTTGCTTGTTAATCCCAACTATCCAATGCCTCCTTTCTCAAGTTTTCTTATATTCTCATTTCTCTCTTTTCTTCTCTCTTTAACCCAACGAAACCTTGATTCTTCATGTTTTATTTATATAACAATTTTTGAGATGAGAGACAAACTCTTGTTTGCATTAATATCATTGGTACACTTGTCTTGTTTTATATATCTTAGCTTAGCTTCTATATCATTGTTCTTAGAAGATAACAGAAATCACGTTATAGGAACAGCTTGGAGAAATGGATTCATTAGTTCTTCAATGTTTCTCAATATTCCTTCTCTATCTTTTCCTCAGTTCAGGTGATCTGCAATGTCTTTTACAGTTTTTAGCTGCACCCAAATATTTCTCATAGTTCTTTTCTCTTTTCAGAATGAAGATTCATATGCATATAGAAAGAAAAATATTAGTGAATTGGTTGCACTGCATGCTTAGCAATTTTGTTTTACATAGAATGCAGAGTCTTGATTTTGAATTGATTTCTCCTTCTGCTATCTTTTGTGCTTGCAACTCTAAAGTTTGTTTTCCCTCAATTATTTAATCGCGTAATTTCTTGATGATGCCTGTCTGTCAATTTTAACGGTATCAAACTACACTGCTGAACGGTGACCTGCTATCGGTACTAGAATGTTAGAACTGTTAACATGTTGCAAGTTCTTCATTTCCATGGTACTAGAAATCCGTTATATCGTAATTTTTGCATAGTGATAATATAAAAAAAATCTCAATTTTAAGTGAAACATACATGATATCAATGTCTTAGTCGGAAGCTGGGTTTCTCGATCCATTTACTCTGGTATCAATGCTTTAGACATTACAATTGTGTTATGTGCTTCATGAAAAAATATTATGTTTTTCTGTTATTTGATATGGTGAGGGAACACTCATATCCCAGAAAGCTTGCAGTGAGATTTCTGGATCCTGCACGACTCTTTGGCATCTAACCCAGTAAATGTTTTCCATTCTTTCGCCGCCAAGACCAAAAAGAAAAAGAAGAAAGAAAGAAAGAATATTACTTATTCCGCTTTTGATTTCTTCAGGCTCGAGTGCTGCAGAGAAACCTCAATTTGAAGCAACCCACAAAAACAGAAAACTAGAAGGTCAACAAAAGCGGATGCTCTCATCAACTTCACTGTTCACTACCCAACTAGATGCAAATGTTCCAATTGTAAACCCAACACCAGGAACAACTCCAGGAACGACACCACCCGGAATGACGCCACCAGGAATGACACCACCAGGAACAACGACTCCTATCATCAATCCAGCAATTTCTCCACCACCACCAATCATCACAGGGCCAAACTATACTCCACCAGCCCCCACTAGCACCACTCCGGTGTCATCAGGTGGTTCATGGTGCATCGCGAGCCCAACTGCCTCTGAGACTGCCTTACAGGTAGCTCTTGATTATGCTTGTGGGTATGGAGGAGCAGACTGTTCTGCAATTCAACAAGGAGGAAGCTGTTACAACCCAAACACTGTCCGTGACCATGCTTCTTATGCATTCAATGATTACTACCATAAGAATCCAGCTCCTACTAGCTGTGCTTTCGGAGGAACAGCACAACTTACCAACACTGACCCGAGTAAGAAAAGTTATATTAGAATTCAGTCTTATGAGCATTTTCAAGTAGCATCCTTGACATGATTCATACAAATCTTGATCCCTTCCTTGAATTGTTACAGGTAGTGGAAACTGTCACTACACCTCATCCACAGTAACAAACAGGTAAATCTTTCACAAAAATGTTTTCTCATTTCCACATCAAATTGGAAAGCATAAAGAACTCATTTTGTTTTTGGATACAGCACAACTACTGCTAACCCACCTCCAAGTCCAATTACAACTACTCCAACTATAACCCCAATGACACCATCCATAATGACACCATCCGCGGCTGAACCATTGGGGCTTCCCAGCTCAGCAACCTCAGTATCCTGCAGCTTACTGCTCCTCACCGCAACAGGTTTTGTATGGTCAGTTCTTTTTGAAAACTATCTCTAAGCAGACGAGAAATTCAGTTTCTGTGGACATTGCTTGCCATCACACTTGCTGAACTTCTATACCAGCACTGAGAATCAAAAATGAGATGTTGTCTTAAGGCCTTTTTTTCTCACCATAAGATTGATTAGTATACTTCTTCTATGTATGCATGCTAGTTGATAAAGCAGGAGAAAGAAGAAGACCATAGAATTCTTTAGGCTCTTGTATTCCTAGACACATTAATATAGCTACTTTCTCTGCAGTAGTAGTTAAATAAATTATTAAACAAGCACATCCAGCTTTAGGACTGCTTTACCAGGGAAGAAATATGTAGGCAATATTAGCTTGCACAACAGCTTCAATTTATTCAATGTTAAGATGCTTAAATAAAAATCTTTTTGGGTATATCAATTACAGAAAGATATAAAATATGGTATTCATAGACATTAACCAAGAAAGAGACATTGAGTAATAAACATTATGTATAGCTGCAACTATAAAATTTCAGTCATTTTTTTTTCTCCTAGCTTGGTCAAGTTCCAACAAACACTACCATATTGTAAGTAATTGGGGGATAATTTTGTTCACAAGTCCAGGAAAATACGCTATTCCTATCACAACAGCTGCACATATGATCTAATCAAATTACCTCAGATTCAGGCAAAGTATCAAGCAACAAGTAACTTGACTTTATGATGGATATATTCATTTCTTCTTTATGTCATTATGCAATATCTTTGCTTCACAATAACTGAGACGTGTACGGAGGTAACAAGAGCACAAAACAGTTATGTCATGATCCATCTTTCTACTAATACAGAGGAGAACTGGCTTGTCCAGTCACGTAAGACAAAAAATACAGAAGCTTCAGAGACAAGCATATACCAGTCAATACTAATTCAACATGATATATTGACAGTATATACTCCACGCATATTATTTCATTATCCAAAGAAATTATACATTTATCTGGTATGAGCAAGAAAGGTCCAGAAATCATTATTATTCTCTTAATTTTTGTTGTTACCCTTTGGAAACAGAATAGTTTACCAAGGACTGATGCAACCACTCATCATGATTTTACAACAAATGTAGATCAAGAACAAACATGAGACAGCAGTGATGCAAATGATGGCTAAGGTAGCAATAACTGAACCTTGGTCAAATGCTTTCTGCAAGCTTCCTGCGTGGGAAAAATGCTGGAAAGCCAGATACCCGGCAATCACCATGGCAATAATAGCACCTTGTTGAGTTCCCCTGCCATTGGAAAAAAATGGTAAGAACATGAAACAAAGAAACAAAAAACAACAATTTCATTTATCCTCACACAACAATTCTACTTGCCTCAGGTTCATAACTTGATAAGGAGCTGCATTAACCAAGAGTAATGCCACAAATGGCAACTCGAGCTCACCTAAAACCAAAGAAGGCCAAATATAGGAACTGACGAGAATTTCATGCTATCTAGAAATAAGAAAATATTATTCAGGAATAAACAAGTTCATATTGTGTAAGCTCACAGCCAATCAGAGAAATTAATGTCAAACCCACCAGGAATAAAGAAGAACAAATGGACAAGAAGAGCCAAGAATGCAGCCCAAATCCCATATTCACCTCTGCAAAGAGTGATTCAAACTATAAGTTACCGAAGGCTTGAATGCCATTTGAACTCTTAAACGGTTTCTTGATTTGTGAGAAAATTGCTTCTGGTTGTTACAAATAAAATAAAGAGATGAGAAAGGATGAATAAAGTAACTCTAAGGGTATCCTTGGGATTGAGGTGCTGTACTTTGAAGTCATAGTAGTTATGGAGTAGAATCACGTAATATGAAATATTAGCAAAAGGCTTCAGTACCAAACAATACACTAATACAACATGATGACAATAGTAACAAAAAAATAATCAGATTGCGGAAAATGGCAATGCTGTTTTGTGAAACACTTACTTAGTCCATGAGATGATACTTGAAGGGGCTTGCAGAGCAAATAACGGAACAAGAAACGATTTCTGGACTGCAGTGCCTTTTGCAAGCATCAAATAAGCAATCAATCATGATGATGTTTTTAATAAATAAGGCATGTTTGGGATTGTGGAACCTATGTTGTGCTTTGAAAGCAACAGTGGAAAAAAATTGGTAACACCAACTTTTAGCACAGCCACAGCCACTTAAATACGAAATAGAAGCTCAAATCTCTCTGACAAAAAGCTACAGAGAATAACAAATCAAACAACAACATAAATAAAATTTAAAAAAAAAAATCCTTGATACCAACATCAAAAGTTAAAGCTACAAAATTCTTAACGTGAGCATGTACTGCAAAAATTCTTCGAAAATAACACGTATTTAAATATAGTAAGAGAAATGAATGAATACGCAGAAGAAACGGTCGAGATCCACTGGAGATTACGTGCCGTTACAGGTGCAGAGTAACAAAACGCGCCGGATCCTCTTCTATTCTGCTTCTTCACCACCGCCATTCCGTCATTATTAACGGAAAATCTGCAACACGAAGAATCGAAGGCAATTCAAATGACAAAAGCTCGCGTTTTGGATTCCAAAATCAGTGGATTTTGAAATATAAGAAACTTAATTTGCTAACCTAATGGCATTAAAAACAAATGAGCTTGAGGCTCGCGGGAGTGCGGCAAAGAGCTTCGTCTGGTGCGTGAGAATCGGCCGGTTGATATTGTACATAGAGAAAGTCCGAGGCGATGATGATGATGATAGCCAAAAGGACAACATTGTCCTCGCGCTTTTGTTGCTTGTACGTCGTCTAATTTCTCCTTTTGTTGTCGAGAGAGGCCGAGAAAACTCGAATTGCGGAGAATGCGCTGCCATGTTAAGTGAGAGTGAGAAACGAGTGTTGTTTGGTGAATCTCTACAGTCCATTCAATGCTTATAAATCAACGATCAATCTACCACGTGGATTTAAGCTTCGTAGTCGTATGTGGGCTACGTGGGCCCAGTTTTATGGACAGAAAAAGCAAGTTACGTCACATGAAAAAAAAATCTTCGTGGCAAGCAATCATTGGTGAAATGCCTTTTACCGTGGCCTTTCTGTAGGCTAATAACGCGATGACACGTGAACGTTCAAGGTTCTATATTAAATCATTAAATTTTTATTTATTTATCTACTGAGATTTTTTTTATTTTGACGTCATATTTGAACGTGATAAAATATATATTAAAAAATAATATAACTATGATACACAAAGTTATAACTCTATAATGTCCGTCCACTTAAATTAACAGTGAAAAAGCAAAATTATTTAAAAATAATATTTTAATTTTATATAATAATTATAACATCATAATTCTTGATTATTTCCAATAGCACGTTGAATTATAATTTTGAACATATTAGTGATGAAAGGATATAATAAATGTATTTAAACTTTCTTATTTATTTTTTAAAACGGCTTTACAGTGTAATTGCGATTTAATTTTTTTTTTGAGTGATTATAAAAATAATAATTTTATATTTCTATAATTTTTTTATCATCTTTAAGGTGATAATTATTAATTTTTATATTTTAATATCTAAGAGCATAAAGATCATTGTATAGTTTAATTATAGATTAATAGATGATAATTACAAAAATATATCTCAATGTGATATTGGGCGTATACGAGGAGTACAATTTGATACTTGTTTACAGTAAATTAAGATCTTTTTTTTTTTTAAATTAGTTAAATGAAATTATTTATTTATTTATTTTATATATAATAAAAAATATTAATATACTTAAATCATAACGTTTATTTGAATATATGATTAATATAGAGATTGATTAAAATCTTTTATTTTAAATTCTTAAAAAATATATATTTTTAAAATAAAATATGAGATCGATATAAAAATAATTATTTAATATAATTTTATTCATTAAATTACATTAATTTAAAGTAGGTAAAATTATCTTACTTAATCTTTAATATATAAGGGCATGAAAATCATGCACAATTTTGTTAATAGATTGACGTTATGAAATTATAGTTTAGTGTAATACTTATAATAATTTAGTATTATAACATTAACACTTTAATATATGTTATGTCACACTAAAATATCATTATTTATATTTAAAGTAGTTAAATAAAAATATTAGTAAATTAAATTAAAATTTTTGCTTTAGTTTGTTTTTTATTTTATTTTTTAAAAAATTTGTCAATAAACTAAAATGTGAACTAAATGGGTTGATTTTAAAACAACAACAACATAATTTATGAAAATTAAAAATAAAAAATTATTATGTCAAAAAGCCGTTATATCATACATTTTTATAGTAAGTTATAAAAATAAAAAATCAAAAAGTTATTAATATATTTTAGGCTAAAATGTTATAAGTTTTTAATATAATTTTTATTTTTTTATTCATATTACTTCTAATAAATTTTTGAGATGGCCTAATTTTTTTTAATACGAATATTTTTATTTATTTGAATCTTGATCTAATCCAGTGTATTTGTTTGATAAATTTTTTATAATTTTTTTTTATTTATTATTTTTTATAAATAAATTATTTAATAAAATAATTTAAATAAATTCTACTTTCAATTAAAAATAAAAATAACTTAAAAATTTTATAATATTTTAAAAAATTAAATTTTATAAAAAAAAGAGAAATAAAATTTTTTTTATAGCTTTTTTTACAAAATTTATTTATTTGTATATAGCTATTAAAAAAATTATTTATTTTTTTAAAAATTTATATAAATTAATATTTAACTAAATTTTTTTAGAAGATAAAAAAAAAAAAACTAGTACATTAGACACTAAGAGCATCCTCTCCCCAATTCATTATTTTCGTAAAAACGAATAAAAATTCCCGACATTATGTTACGCGAGATTGTTCGCCCAATTCTTTGGTCCTCGTTGCTGTAAAATTTTTTTATTTATCTAATTTTATATATATTAATAAAGTTAATAAAATAAAAATTATAATAAAAGAGTTACAATAACGATGGTACAGTAGAGCGGATTGCAGCCCAACCCCTACATCCTCCTAGGGTTGTATTCACGTCGAGTCGTGTTAGCCAGGCTTGTCCGGTTTTCAGGGGGAGTCGATTTTTCGGTCTCTTTAATATTTCCAAATTCCAATTTGTGTGTTTCTACTGTGTTTGCATTTTCTGCAAATTTGAATCATTCAAAGAAAAACGAAATTTTGCTTCTCTCTGTAAGGATACTGTAATTATAAAGTGAGATTGGTAAATTCTTCGTGATGGAGTTACAGGTTTTAAACTTGGAGTCGCAGTCGATCGAGCGAAACTCACTAGGTAAAAATACACACATTGCTTGCAGTCTTCTCTTACTCAACTCTTCTCGCTCATGGAATTGGCAATTCCTTACTTACAAAATCATTTCTTTTTAAAATTTAATTTCTTTTTACTGCTGTTGGCGCGTTGAGTCCATATCTACTCATCGCTTGAGTTGGGTAGTATATGACCAACTTTTGCTTTACCTGCAGCTGGTTTTGATAAGCGGAGATTTCAGGAAGTTATTGCGGAAGGTTCATTGGATTTTAATGAATGGACTTCCCTCATATCAGAGATTGAGAATTCATTCCCCGTGAGTTCAATATTTAATTATTAAACTGTTACTGACAAAGCTTATTTCCTCTTGTTGATTATTTGGATTCTTGGAAGGTTGATCATACCATTTGTTACATAAAATAGAAGACAAGGAAACAAATATATTTCTTCTCTTTACAAAATTTTAGCTAACTGTCACTTTGCTTGAGTTCTTATGACATGACATTCTTATTAACAATCAAAGGTTGCTAGAGTTCAATGATTGCATTTCAATTAATCTCTGTCGTCGTCTGCGACTAATTAGTTAGTATTCAATAATTTATTTATGCTTCTGGATTTATTGGTATGCTAAACTCATGTAAAACATATTTTGGTGTTACTGCAGGATGACGTAGAGGTGTTAAGTTTGGTATATGACTCCTTCTTGGCTGAGTTCCCTTTATGCTATGGTTATTGGATGAAGTATGCTGATCACAAGGCACGGTTATGCACTATTGACAAAGTTGTTGAAGTCTTTGAACGGGCTGTGCAATCTGCAACGTATTCTGTTGATGTGTGGTTTCACTATTGTAGCTTCAGCGTGTCAATGTTTGCAGATCCTCAGGAAGTCCGTAGGTAATATGAATAGCACCAAGTGATTTGATTTTTACACAGTGATGCTTTTAGTTACAATCAGAATTCGTTGTAATTTTCATTAATATCAATCTCTTCAATGCATTTGATAGTTGTGAAATAGTTCTGGGAGCAATGCATTTGATAGATATGAATTCATTGAGCATTATATTTTCTGTCACTTTTTCAAAGCCGTGTTTCACTAGGGCTAAAGTGTATTTATGACATATATGAGTAATGCATTCTTGGGATTGCAGTATGTTCAGACAATTACAGGAAATTCAAAAGTTGTTAACAATATGGAACGTTCATGCATTTTATTTTGACAATGTTTGACCAAAGGTTGCTAGAAATTTCTTATTGAATGTCACCTTTAATTTTTAATCTAATCAGGAGAATGAAGAAAGCTGAAATTACCATATGGTCTCTATCTGAGAAAAGAAATAATTGAAAACAGAAAGCCTGTTGGTCATTTTGTTAAGATTGAAGCTTCTTTTAAAGTAGAGTTCACCTTAGCTTTTGGATGGCTATAGGAGTCAGTGATTTTGAAATGTACTATCTGACAGATTATTCAAAAGAGGTTTGTCTTTTGTTGGAAAGGATTACTTGTGCCATACCTTGTGGGATAGATATCTTGAATTTGAATTCTCTCAGCAGCGTTGGAGTTCTCTAGCTCAGATATATGTCCAGACTTTGAGATTTCCAAGCAAAAAGTTACATCATTACTATGAAAGGTATATCTCTACTTGATAAATTCTGTGGCAACATTCTTTATTCTGCTAGATCATTTTATCTCTGTTCACTGGACCTTATACTTAACGAATGTTAGTTTCTCTTCAGTTTTAAGAAGTTGGCAAATGCTTGGAAAGAGGAGTTAGAATGTCAAACTGATTCCATTGTGGAATTCGAGTCAGAGTTCATGCTTGATAGAGAAGTCCCGACCCACTATAAGGACAATGACATCTCTAGTGTCATCAAGGACTTACTAGATCCATCTATTGGCTTGGCTAGATCTAAGGCACTGCAGAAATATATATTCATTGGTGAATGGATCTATAAGGAAGCATGTCAGTTGGATGAAAAAATAAATTGCTTTGAGACTCATATTCGAAGGCCTTATTTCCATGTAAAGCCACTAGATGGCATGCAGTTGAAGAATTGGCATGAGTATTTGAACTTTGCCGAGAAGCAGGGGGATTTTGACTGGGTATGGCTTCTATCTTTTGGGTTTTGTCTGGACGTTGCCTGTAGCCCTTTGTTTGTTCTCCTGTTATGAATTTTCTTCTGAATTTTTTTTAATTTTAATTTTTAAGTGCAGGTTGTCAAACTTTATGAGAGGTGCTTGATTCCCTGTGCTAATTATCCTGAGTTCTGGATGCGATATGTGGATTTCATGGAAAATAAGGGAGGAAGAGAGATAGCAAATAATGCTCTGGCCCGGGCAACACAAATATTTTTGAAGGTATTTAGCTTCATAATGGCTTCTGTTAGTCTTTCTTCCATAAAACTATGGACCTTTTAGTTCAACGATTTATTTGGTTGATTAGGGTTTTCATTTAACTTAGACCATAAAACTACGGACCTTTTAGTCTTACAAAGTATGATGAGTAGATATTGACTTGATAATAGTTATATAATTTTTTTTTTAAGTCTGAATAAAATTGATTGAAGTGTGTATATATATATATATATATAAAAGATCTTTCTTGACAGCAACTGAAGTACAATAACCTTTGCACAATTAACAGCCTTCTTAGTTTTCTGAAGAATTTGATTATTTGGTCATCAAACAATTGATTGGACTTTTTAAACTCATTTCACGCGAAGAATGTGAGACATGCTGATCTTGTTTTATTTGCACCCTATAGTTTTGGTTTGATAACTATGATTGATGATTCCGAGGACTTGTTGCTTGTGAATTCTGTATTACAATCCACATGAAAGTTTGTGCTATGCTGAAATGGGTTAATTGTTGCTTTTTATAGGATGCTTTGAATCCTTTGCTTTACATGTGATTAAATTATGTTTATACACCTCCCCATATGTTCAATGCAGAGAGTGCCGCTGATCCACCTATTCAATGCCAGGTATAAGGAGCAAACAGGAGACCTATATGCTGCACATGCTGCCTTTCTTGAAATTGATGCTGAATCAGATTCCAGCTTTATTGAAAATGTAACGATTAAAGCTAACATGGAAAAACGACAGGTGTGTAATTAATTTAATTAATTGACAAATTGTTGACTCTATGTATTGTCTTGATTTAGAGTGATTACTCATATCTGCCATTGCTTTTGTTTCGTTGTTAGGGAAATCTTGAAACAGCGAGTAATATATACAAAAAAGCTTTAGAAACTGCTGCAGAGAAGAAAAAGTTGCATGCTCTTCCTAAAATATGTGTAAATTTTTCACGATTTACATACATGGTAAGTTTTTTCATGCACATTGTAGTTTTCTGAATTGGAATCCTGGGTCTATTTACTTCTAGTATTTTTGTCAATTGGTTATCCATTTGATTTCTATTTCTGAATCAATTTTTGCTTCATCATACAATTGCACATGTTTCAATGAGTGTTACTCTTCTTGACTTCTCATTTCTAAAAAATTGTTCGGTTTCAAAATTTACAAAATTATATTAGAGGATACTTGTAATAGAGCGATCAATTTGCTTCTATTTATTCTAAAATGTTACTTTTAGCTTATTTGATACAGAACTTCTCCTGAGGGCTATGCAGATCTGCACCTTCAGTGTGGATTTTTTTTAGTGCTTTTGTTTCTTTGGTACTGCTGCCTTTTCTCACCTCTCTCTGGAATCGTTTGATTTCTGGGAATTTTTTTCTGAAATATTAATTCTATGATAGCAATTTTTACACCTTGGCTTTAAAAGCAGTTATAAATATTTTACTGACAGCTTCTTCAATTTATAGACTTGCAATAGTGCAGATGCTGCCAGAGACATTTTAATCGACGGTATCAAACACGTGCCTGGCTCCAAATTACTTTTAGAGGTATTTTGTCCTATATGTAATCATAGTATAGCTTCCAGATTATTGTTTATCAACTAGACCGTGATTATTTTTGTAGTATTATGTAGTGGGTAAGATCGACATGTTCTGCCAGTTCAAGGGTATTTTATATTAAGAAAAATAATAAATTTTATTATTGATTCTAACTCATGCAGGAGCTAATAAAATTCACCATGATGCATGGAGATCCAAGGAACATAAATGTTGTAGATGCTGTTATATCTAAGGCATTATATTCAGGTCCAGATGTACTTCAAGTTTTTAGTCTGGAAGATGTGGAGGATATAGCAAACTTATATTTGCAGGTCAAATTTCCTTTTTGGATATATATAAACTACTTTCCATTAAGCAGTCTAGGAGAAAGTAACAAAAGTGGAAATGTTTCTCTGATAGACTTGTCTGATTGTACCACTTGTTCATTTTTTGAGTGCCAAAGCTTTTTTCTACTGGTCAAATTTCTGCAAGTTTTGGTTTTTCACCTGCCTAGGGTAAAGTATCACAAAATCTTCTCTTGTGTGATTTTCCTCTTGTTATGTTTTGAGCTTTCATCACTCCGTCCCTTTTGTTTCAGTCCATTGTAAGTTTGCAGGTGCACCCTTTTGCTATTTTTATTTATGCCAGCTGTTGATTTATTTCCAACAATCACCTGGTGCATGTTTTCCTATAATAGACCCCAGTATATCGTAAATCTTTTGCGAAGTCTGAAAGGAGGAAAAAGAAACACCTGTTTTGCGGTGGTTTCTATCTTTGGATTTGAATTTTGTTGACTTCAGCAAGTCTTTTCTCTGCTAAAGGATTCCATCATTTTATTTTCATCAGTTGGTAGCTAATATAGGACATATACTGCCTGAACTGACTTCCTAACTTCGAATCTATTGCATTTTCACATATATTATTTACTCATCTAATTTATTCAGTACTGATGATCTATAGCAGTTTGTTGACCTGTGTGGAACCATCTGTGATGTGAGGAAGGCATGGAATCAGCACATCAAATTGTTTCCAGAGTCTGTGAGGACTGCTTATGAGTGTCCAGCTAGAGAAATGAAGTCCTTGAGAACATTTATGGAAGGAAGACAGGAAAGTATTGTTGGTTTGCCTCCTCAGCCATCTGGATCTGAACACCTCCAGCAGTCACCTTCCGAAAAAAAAGTTTCACCTCCAGAAAAATCTGACGTTGAATCTGACCATTCTGCTTCTGATCTACTATCAAACCAGAAATCACCATTACCAGAAAATCATGATGGTGTTGATGGTGCTGCAATTGATATTCTTCAATCAGGAGAAGCTGACAGCGGTTCACAGGAGAGGATGCAGCAGGCACCTCCTGAAGTTACAGAACGGCACAGTCAAGATGCTTGCAAATCTGAAGTGTTATCCCTTGACCTAGACCCTCAAGTTACTAGTGAAACTGAAGCAATACAAGTGTCAGAAGAATTCTCCAAAAAAGATGGAGTTCAACAAGAGTATGTTAGTGCATCCAAATCAGATCTGAAGCCACTTTCATTGAAGGGACTTCCCTTAGATCCTGAGGAAAATGATTCTCCAGGCTCTGTGCGTGCCACCACTCTAGAGTGCAAAGCTCCTCAAGAAACGAATTTATCAGATGAAAGCTTGTTGAAAAGTGAAGGTCCACAAGAAACCAGTTTGTCAGATGGCAGTATGTTAGAGTGTGGTCAGAATAGTAATCACTTTGACAGCTCAATAGGCACTGAAGCATCTGGTTCTGCCCCTATTCAAATCGGAAAGGTTAGCCCTTCATCTTTGGCAAGTGATCAAAATCTTATACCAGAGTCACATTCACGATCACAGATGCCTGCAAGTGGTGGTCGAAACTGGTATCAAAAGCATAATCGTGACAAAGTTCAAAAGGATTCCAGATTTGGGTTTCGAGGACATTTGCATAAACGACAGTACCACCAGCGACGATTTTCTTCACAGCAGCATCCACATTCTGAATTTGGTGCTCAAATGTCTATGAATCCAGTTTGTCCATCTCAACCTTTTCCTCTGACAAACCCACAAGTTCAGCAGGGCAGCCAAGTACAAAGTCAGTTCCCAGCATCTTCTAACTTAACACCACCCCAAGCATGGTCTATGCAAAATGTGCAGCAGCAGAATTTAGCTTTGGCATGCCAAGCTCAACTGCCTGCTCAACCTGGTTTTTATCCTCAAGCACAGATGTCTCAGTATCCCATACAAAGTAGTGAGCAGCATGGGCATCTGCCAAATGATACAGCTTATAATCAAATGTGGCAATATTACTATTATCAACAGCAACAGCAGCAACAGTTTTTTCTGCAGCAACAACAGCTGCAACTGCAACATCAAGAACAGCAACATTTGCAGCCACAGCAACAGTACCATCAGCAGCATTGTTTTCATCAGCAACAGCAGCCTCCACAGCCTCAGCAACAACAGCTTTTGCCACAACAGCAACAGCAGCAACATCTGCTTTACCTGCAACAGCAATTGCAACCTCAGCAGGTTGAGCATCATCATCTGCAACAACAGGTCCAGCAGCAAGAACAACTACCACAGCAGCTTCAACAAGAACAAGAACAAGAACATAGACAATTTGAGGAGCAAATTACCTTGTCACAGATTGAGACATGGAATAATCAAGGCTTCAAACAGGTATGCTACTAAATTAAACTAGATACTTGTTTAATTACTGTTTTATACTTGTTTTAATTACTAAGATAGTTGTTCTTGAAGCAGCTAGGCAAAATATTTATATGCAGCATAAAAATTACCTTGACCAGAACCATGCATAAATTTTCACTTTCGATTGGTATCTAGAATAATTTTTAAGAGAAGTTTACCATGGATAATTATTATACTATATTTACTAATAGGAAATTCTGATGACACATTCAATATGTCATAGGGAAGACGATAACTGATCAGCCACATTACCAGTTACCGGTTCTGGTTTTATTATTATTATTTTTTTTTTGGCCTCCTCCAGAAAGACAGTCATCAGAAATTATTCCTGTTACTTCAATTTAGATAATCCTCTTGGAGTTAATTGGAGGATAAAGCAAAAACTAACATAATGGCTCAGCATACATACTGCTTTGGCTATTTATAACTATACGAGGTGCTTATTTATCATTGTATGTGTGTGTGTCTTCAAGGATTTGATTTATTTTCTTTTTGAAAAAATCACACAGGACCAAGGAGTGACCCTACCTTGTAGTACAGATGCATTTTCAACTGATACATATGCTGTGTCTCCACCTCCACATCACCAGCAGCAGTCTCCCCGTAGTTGATGATATAGGTGTGTGTTAATTTTCTCAACTGAGGTATTGGCAATGTAATTCTCTGCCTAAAGGTTGCTTTCCCAACAAAAAGAAATACTGGTTTTAAATGGTTAAAAGAAGTGTCTTTAAAAGATATCTAAAAAAGTACTTTAATCCGAAATATTTTATAGCCAATCATCTGAAGTTTTTTCTCCTTAGCTTAGCACCCCATACCGATATCATTACAAGTTCTGTGGGGCCATAAATTTGTTACTACTGGAACTGTATTATGCTGCCCCTTGAATTTTCGCTTAAGAATTATGTCTATAATTTTTTTAACAATAGATTGCTATAGATGATGATTTTACTGTCAAGTTGCTAATTGATAATATCACATATACTGTGTTTAATAGAGTCTTCAGTAGAAATTCAAATATATTATCGTGTACAAATTAATCCTTTGTTGATCTAATTCTTCTAGGAAACAATTATCAATTTATCATCGATTCATAATTAAATAGATATACATTTATCATTATCAACTCATAATTTCATATATACCCTTGAGAATTTTGAAATGTAAAATTGGAAGAAAATATTATTGATGCAGTAAATTCTTGATGTAGCTCCAAAATTAATTAAAAAAAACATCAAAACTATCAATCATTAACACTATAATAACAATTAAAAAAATCACTAATTAATGCCTTAATCATGAAATTAACTTCATATTTTATTTAACAAATTAACTTATATTAAAATTAAAAAAATAGTAATGAAATAAAAATATAGCACAGATAGCCTGTAAATCTTGTCTCCTCTGGAAATAGCAACATAGTTATGTTATTGCAACAATTAATGACCCAACCCTCTAATTGTGCTGCTATTAATGACCTAATTAACTTAATTAGTGATTGATGCTTGCTTCATAAATTTAGTTCAGGAACAAACCATTAATGAAAACAAAACATGTCCATGATCTGCAACTCTTGCTTTCTAAAAGAATCTGCACCTTGCAAAACATTGTTCTGTAGCTGGAACTTTATGCTGTAAATTTTCAGTAAGATGTCCGATTGTTGCTTTGCACTTGTTGCATGTTTAAAATTTTCATATAGAGGTGGTATTATGTTTTGACGAATCAAAAATCGAGCCCAAAATCTTTGGTCTCACGAATCCTTCATGTACTATTTCCCAAACATCTTTATGTATGAATATGGGTAAAATATGGATCTCCAAAAGTTGATAATTATTTCTTCCATTAAAGGGATCAAATGGTTCAAAAAGATGAAAGTTTTCTTTTAGAGAAAGTCTTCTTTTTCGGTTACAATTTTTGCGAGTATTTTGAGGTTGGGGTCATGTTTTCATCAGGAGATCCCGTTGTTGTTTTCCATTGGTTGCATGTTTAATTTAACCTTTTCTTGTAGAGATGATTCTATAACTTTGAACGAATAAGAAACGTGCCCTTGAATCTTTGTTCTTTGCTTTTTTCAAAGGGTAAAATACCCTTTGAAAAAAAACGTGCCCGAACCATTTCCCCTGTTTTGGGGGCTAATGCTCCATTGAGTCTCCTTTCTCAAAAATTATTTAATACTTTCTTTCCTTCAGTTTTGTTTTGCCCTTTAAAATTTTGGAAAAAAAAATGATTTTTCCTATCAAAAGTTGGAAACTTGACATGAATTCTATATTCTTTTTCGGCAGGAATTAGATTTCTGGCTGCCATCTCGAGTTCATATGGATGGAAAATCGCCTGCAAATACAATCATAAAAAATATAGAAACATATATAATCAATAAATGATATAAAGAGAGTAATGTAAAAACTATGTTTGATAACTTTATTCCATCTGTAAAAGGTGTGATTTGATGGAGAAGAACATGTTATACCATTGTTTTTATGTTGATTCCATATTCGAAATAAGAGGATATATTTTTTATAAGAATATGAGATAGTTAGAGAACGTTAGATAGGATGTATTGGATGATTGTATCTAACGTTAATCTTATATTTAATTGGATATCATGATTTAAATACTCTGTGAGTAAATATTAAAAAAAAATATTTATTTTTTAAATATGTTGGACAGTTGTATTTGATATTAGTTCTATATTCGATTGGACGTTATAATTTAAATACCGTAAGAATAAATATTTCTTATTATATATATGTATATATATATATATATATATATATATATATATATATATATATAAAAAATTTATTCAA
>JAVXUL010000006.1:6978562-6997168 GCA_035590515.1 Trichilia minutiflora | reverse complement strand
CTAACTAATTGTATACCAAGAACTTGAATTTTGCGAATACCCGAATAAAATAAACGTAAACAATATAAATTTAACAATTAACTAGAAAATAATAGATGCAAACGTCAGGATATCTGGGTTCACCTCTTAAGTACTGCTGAAATATAATTATGAATAATTCGACTTTGAACATCATTAACTCAAATATCGCATTAATTTTCTATCAGCTTATTAACACTGTACGTAATTAACAATGATCACCCGTTAGTCTATCAATTATTAACCACGCCCATTAAGTTCTAGTTAACTTACAATGTTATAAATAACTAATTATATTTCTTTAATTAATTATTTATGTTCGTTTTTCTAGTGTCAGTTTGTAATTCATCTGTCGGTCATTCTCACAAACTCTAACCTTACTCTTATGATGATCAATCACAAGAACATTAATAATAATAAGAAAAACGAATCAAAACATAAAGATAAAAAAAATTAAATTCATTCAAGAATTGTTCAAATCATAAATCAATAGTCTCAAACAGGCTACCCCTTCAACTCTAACAATAAAATTAGTTTCTCATAATAAATATACTAACGAATTGAAAAAGAAAATTTAATAAATAAAAGAGAAAGGGTAAGAAAGAAAAACTAATTGAACCCTTCCAGATCTCGCCCGTGTTGTTACTTGATCTTCTCTCTGGAACGACGGTCAAAAGCCTCCAAGAAAAATCTTCAAAAGAGAGTAAAAACCTTAGAAAAACATCTCCTCCCTTTTTAGGTTAGTACTCTCTCCTAATTATAACAAGTTTCCCCTTTTTTCCTCAAATTCGGATTGCACAAGTCTGAAATTCAGTCCGTCAGGCAGTGGAACACCATGTTTGGGCCCTGGGGCGCCTTGGCTTCTTTTCAAACAGTGCCTAGCTGCTATTTCTCCTCCTGGACTACTGTAGTAACTCAGATTCAAACTTGATTTTGACCCTCTAAACGACTTCAAATGCAAATGGTTTCTTCATAAAAGTTCTTCGTCTTTGAGTCAGATTTCCAACACAACTTGAATCATTCAATTCCAATGAGTACACGCCAAGATATAGATAACTCTTCATATAGTGTACAAAATTGGCACTCAACCGCCACTTCGGAGAAATTTTGCAAATCACTCATAACCTACAAAAACAGCAAACAAATATGAAAATTTATTCATAAACACTCAAAATCAAGAAAAATTAAAATCAATAATAATTAATAAAAATCAAGTTATCAATAACCTCAAAACGTGATACGCATTTTGCTTCTATAGTAAAAGTGATGATTAAAGTTTTCTTTACACCTTTTGTAAGATACAACTTCAGCGACAAACATATAAATGTATTCAAATATTGATTTTCTTAAATCATCACATTTAATAAAATCCGTATCAAAATCGGTGGTTACTTTCAAATTTTTAGTTCTTCTACATTTAAGTATGTAGTTTTTGATTTCTTGAAAGTACCTTATCACTTTCTTTGTTGTTTTTCAATGGTTTATATCTGAATTACTATGATATCTTCTTAATATCCCAACCATAAATATAATGTATGGTCTTGTACAGATTTATACATTAGATTTTTGACAGTAATATTGAATTTTTTTTTAAGATTATTTCTTAGGTACTGGTTCAAATTAAACTTGTCACACTTTACAATGGAAGCTATATTTAGAGAACAATCTTTTATTCGAAATCTCTCTAAAATCTTATTTATATAATTTTCTTGAGATAGATCAAAATTTTCATGAAGTCTGTTTCTATGTATTTTGTTCCTAATGACATAAGATGTGTCAACTATATTCTTGCTATCAAAATTTTTAGAAAGCAATTATTTGACCTTGTATAACAAATCATTATCATTAATTATAAGTAAAATATTATCCATATATAAAATAAAGAAATAAATTTTATTTCCATTAACTTTTTGATATATATATTAATCCATAATATTCTCTACAAAACTAAAAGTAGAGACAACATTAAAAAATTTTAAATACCATTAATGGAAAATTTGTTTCAATCTATATATGATTTTTTTAAGCTTGCATACCAATTACTCATTATCATTAGAGAAAAAACCTCTTGATTATTTCATATAAATTTTTTTTTCTAAATCTCTATTGAGAAAAACCGTTTTCACATTTACTTGTTACAACTTTAAGTCAAAATGCAACTAAAGTTATAATAATAGAAGAGAATCCTTCTTAGATACAAAGAAAAAATCTCGAAAAAATTTTCTTATAATCTATATATTTTTTTTGAGTGAATCCTTTAGTAACGAGTCTTACTTTATGTGTTTTAATATTATCCAGTGAATCTTTTTTTATTTTAAATTTTGTTATAAAATAAGTACAGATACGTGTATCATTTTGTAAATTAATAAAGAAAATATCATAAGACAATATACCATTTCTAACAAAATCAAATTTATAAAATAAACTAAAATTTATTTTTAAAAATTAAAAAGAATATTCAAAGGTGACAAATCTTGAAATAAGAATTAAATTTTTAGAAAATATGGGAATATAAAAGATCTTTGTTATATATAATTGAAAAGATTAAAGTTAAAATATACATCCTAATAGCTTTTACATACGAACGTATCTTATTTTATGAATAGATGTATTGCTCATTTTTTACTGACTTCTTTAGATTTTTCATATCAATTAAATTTTTTATTTTTTGTATACAAGAGAAACTCCTACACCCAACCATCATTGAGATATCTAGCCGTGCATGGGACTGACACAATCCCTTGGGGACAGGAAAAAACTCCTACACTCAACCATCACTGAAATATCCAGTCGTGCATAGGACCTACGCAACCCCCTGAGGACGAAACTACAAGGATCACCTGATAACCGTCTTAAACCACAGGATGTGTGCACAGGAATTACATGAAGAATAAAACCCCTGGTCTGACCCTCTTGACACTTTAATAGAGAGAATCCTGATATGAAAATCGAACTTGGGACATAAATCTCATATAAGTTCGTCCCCCACCACCAGGCCACACCTGGAGGATTCAATTAAAAATTTTTAATTAATAAATTAACTTAGTTTTGTATGCATAATAAAACAAAATTTATACATACAAATATAAAATTTATGGCAACTCAATATGCATAATAAATAAATTAAATAATTAATTTAAAGTATTGTAAAATAAAAATACTCATAATTGGTTTTGCATAATAATATAAATTAAATTTACAATTCATTTATCCAAATTAATTATGTATAATTTCTTTGATTCATAAACATAACTTGAACATACTTTAAATATAAATTTTGAAAAATATAAACACACAAAAAATCATTTGAATCAACGATAAGGGCTCCGCCCACAAATGATACTTCCTTTTTTTGATATGTCATATTCATCTAGATGTCATATGCATTTTTGGAGGTCTTCTTCAATTCCAATCGGGTTAATCCACCCTAATTGCGACATGTTACAAACCCAAAGATTTGAATGTTTTCCTATTTTTTGGCTATCTTTTTCAACATTTTAAAAGTTAAAATTCTCGTTAAATTAATTACAAGATGATTTATAGTTTCATTTGATACCATAATACATAAAAAAACTAAAAAGAAATGAAAAATATTTTCATCCAAAACTAAAGTTTTTTCACAAAATCATAAAACTTAGGTAAAGATTTTAAATGGCTCCAATACCAAATAGAAATTAAAGTACGATCTAAACATATTTTTAATCATTTAAACATCGAATAGATCAAATTACAAAAATATTTGACATACCTCCTTGTCATTAAATTTTTTGCAGTTTGTTAATAAATTGAAGTTATCTAATCTCTCTTTCGAAGGTACAAAGAATAAAAATGATATTAACCGGTTTAAAGATTTTAAAACTACACTCCTTTTATGAAAAGAGTGGAAATAAGTTCGTGATAGTTTTCTAGAGGTGAGAGAAAATGATAAAAACCTTAGCCACGATATGTAGAATGTGGGTAACTCCACATTCACATTCTAACATATACTATTAATTAATCTTTGTTGGATCAGCAATATTCTCATAAAGAAGCTACATTGATACAATCAAGTGAGTTACCATGTGCCAATTGTTGTGAAAGTTGTAGAATCCCAAGCTAAGACGCAGAGAGATTCTGATCCGTTTGATGTTGAAGATTTGCTCTGATATCAATCCAAGTGTTAAGACCAAATCATCTTCTCTTACTTTGTAAATTGAAAAACTGTTATCTCAACTGGATTAAGGCGCAGAAGATATTTGTATAGAATTTCCTGTTAATGTTGATAAGTGCATTCAAAGTCAATAGTTCAAGTAGTTATATGTAAAGCGAGGAAGATCCAGTGAAGATGAATACGAAGTGAAGAGTTTTACTCGAATAAAATGGGTCAAACCTGTATTACAAAAGTTGATGGAGGGTAAAATATGTCTAGAACCACAAAACATGTCGAAACCCATTAAAATGTTCATTTGTTTTAAGCATTCCAAATTAAAATTTCCATACTCCAGTGCCGATTCATTGGATTAAAATCTCAAATGTCCTCCGTCATACTTGGAAAAACCCATAACGGAGAACCTTCAAGTTCATAGAAATAAAATTTGCCACGTATATAAAATCATCTCAAATGTCCTTTGCATCACCTTAATTACAGCTAACCTATCATCTTAATCAATTAATTAGGATATATAATAATGCTGTGTTGGGTCCCAGCTACCAACGACACAATATCAAAATACCCGAGGATTAGTAATAAAAAATAGTAACAAAACCTAACAATAAACAATAAAAAAATTATTAGAATTGGGTCCTTGCGGTCACATAAACTACTCAACATATCAACAAACAATCCAAAATTATTTTTCTAAAATATGAACTGATTGAAAAAAAAAATCCCATGAGATGATACGACGACATTCTATGCCTGAGTGAAATTCCATTTGACGAGTCCGTATACAGTTTTTATATTGCAACAAGTTTAGTCTTTAAATATCTGTATTAATCATTTGCTGTTGTTGTTAGATTTCTCCCTCTTTGTATTACAACAAAGCTAGTACGGGAGAGGTAACAACCACAATCATCATACAGAAGATATATTGACATTGAAATTATAATCGTGTTTCAAAGACTAGTGTTAAAAGGGAAAGAATGAAATATATAATACAAGAAAACATAATGCTTTTGATTTGACGACACACGGATCCACAAATTATCAAAACATTTGGAAGCAACAATCACTAACATAGATAGCTGTCAAATGTACGTCCACTTGTTTCTCTTTACCAGTTTGTTGACACCGATTATGAGAAGAGCTGTGAGAATAGAAGAAAGGATACAAAGTAATAACAGCTGTACATCTTATCTTATTATTCAGAAATGAAATTGCATAATGCAACCTGTTCCAAACATCGATTTCAGAAATCCAAATATAACAAGAATTAAAATTGTAACCTGAGATGATTAAAATAGCTAATATCAACAAAGTTGACAAAAATAATTAATATCAATAAAATTCTACGTACCTATTTTTTTCCAACAGGCAGAAAAGCTACATAACCTGCAGATAAGGCATGCAAAATTGTGAAATGGCACAAAATATATTAGAGTTAACAGGTGTAATGATATCTACAGAACTCCTTTGGAAAGTTAGCTACTATCACTCTTCTTCAGGAATGATAGTCATGATTTCTTCAAAGCAGAAGATCATTGAATCAAATCCTTTTTATTTTACTCTTTTGGCAGTCCGATCATGAATAAGCTCTAAAACTAGATACGCAGGAGGTGCCTAACTAGGAGTTCCTAATGACATAGGATTGACGAATTAAGTTTATTACTATAAATCAATCCATCACTTTCTACAGTTTTGTAATTTCAACCTTATCTTCCGATCCTTGCATATTTTTAGTTTGGGAATTTGATGCTTAACGATTGTAATTCTTGCATGATTATGAGAGAGGAGATCATAACTGGAAATGGCGCTGTTGTGGATATTTTCACCTATATGCCTTCATCTCCTCAAATTCCAAACCCCAGACCTATATGCTCTATCCTATAACTTGTTAGTTCCTGTCAACTTGGAGCAATTCTGACCTCACTAATTGACATCTTAAATGTCTAACATCATCGTTCAATTCAAATGGCAAACTAAAATGTCCTAAACATAGATTGCAGACAAGTGAAACTCTATGATGATTCATTACACATTCTATAGTATCAAGAAATACAATTCTTTGATATATAGGAAAGAAAAAAGGTTAATAACTCTTGACTTACGATCACCTCTCCCTTTGCAAACTATCCTACTTCCCAGACGTAAAAATGGACAATCTTGACTGAGAAACTCGCAAGCACATCAAAAGTAATAAAAAAGAAAGTTGAATTTATGTCCAATAGTAGAGATTTAATTATCTACTTAAGAGACATATAGCGAAAGAAGGAGATGTACTTTCGCAAAAGCATAAGAGAGTATAGTAAACAAAAATAATAGTTTCTAGATACAGGTTTAAGCATCAATAATGTGGAAAACTATCAGATAAGCAATAAGAAACCAAGATAGAAATATAAGATGTAAAAGAAGCAGAAGTTTATGTTGTATACATAATTTTAGTCACAAAATACAAGCTTCATGAAAGTAAAATAAGAAACCACTTTCCCATCTGTAAATTCATGGTTCACATCTGAACTTATTAAATCACTTGGCATTTTCTAAGAAAGATTAGCTTTCTCTTCAATCACCAAACTGCCTAAGTGCTTCATGCATGCACCACAATTTCATTCATATCTACTATAGTCTATAGGATACCACAGAGACTTCCCAAAATTTATATCTCTTGATCCTAGTCAATTGCAGAATGCTTTTAGTATCATCATTTCTTTATTGAATCTGTATAACATTATTGGCTTATGTCAACCTTTTTAAGTCTATTCAGAGTAAGACTATTATGAGTTTTGAATTTTAACTGTTTTACATAATATCTTATATCCATCCATGTGTGCAACTATCATGCTAACAGTTACAAGATACGAGATAGTCTCTTGACTTTACCTATTATACTTCTAACTCATCTCAGCATTCTATTCATCACAATTTCCTCATACAACCATGCATTCATAAGATTCTTAACAAAAATTCTACGCTTTTTCCTCATAGATCAACAATAGTTTCATCATTTGGTAATATATTAAGTATTAAAGATGGGGAAACAAAAATCTAATGACCAATCTCGTATTTAACAGCTTCCTTTTCTATTGCACTTATGGATAATCCACAATGCCAGGGCAAGCTAAAACAATACTATAAGAGTAAAATGACAGGTAAAATTGTTAACATCACTTTTACTTATTTCAAATCCAAAGGTGATTGCATATTAGAGCAGACATGCAGCTTGGATACATTTTACAGAAAAAGAAACAGAAGCATTCACAGGTGATTCCACATACGTCAAACAAATGAGAAATTAAGAGAGAATCTGCGAAATTATATTTCACAAGATAATAATTCATATAAGTCCCAATATATTCCTGCAATCTTCAACTATACAATAAAAATAAATGGAGACATTCTCTAACTAAAACTACCTTCAGAAAGGATTAGATACAGCACTCCTTAGGGTTGTCAGGCGAGAGGACAACAAGATGGAAGAAAAGCTGACTCAACAATAAGACAATCAATAGTTTATTCAAAGATTAATTATCTCGAGGGCTAGAAGAGTGAAAAGAAGTGAGCAACAATATAAGGGACCAATTTAATGCTCAAAAATAAACAAGATAGACAAGAAGCTATATTCAAACTAGTGAAGAAAATCAAGGGATTTTTATTCCTTGTTACCAAATCTGTTGGCAATGATAGTGCGGACATCCTCAGCCTCAGCCAAGGTCTCTAAGAGGGGCAGTAAAGATATTAGTGCACAATCCGATGGATCATCGAACCAACTCTTAATAGGAATTCCATTATTCACTTGCAGCCTGAAAACCTGAAATCATCAATGACTATGAGGCTTAAGCAATCAGGTGAGTATGTAATAAAGGCAACATTTTTCTTAAGTTACCATTAAGTAAATGCAACACTTTCTTGCTCTGGGGGTAATCCATTCTAATCAAGTAAACTGCCCACAACAAACTAGGTGCTTCTTTTCTGACATTTGAATCTCAGATTGGCAAAGATCGGGATTATTAACCTCGTCATAATCATCTCAGAGGAATACACTTATATGCATTACAAACAATGAAGACCAAGACTGTAACAAACTGATTCAAGAAGAATATACACTCAAGAATATTGAGACATGGGATTGCCTTCTCGTGTCATTTGGCTTATTGAAATAAAGCAATCCAAAAAAAATTTATTTTATAAGCACATACACCTATATAAAAGGCATTAAAAAAATTGACTGAAACTAACACAACTTAAGATAACATTAAAACCAATGAAATGAGGGAAAGAAAAATGAACCAAAATGAAATGGAAATGTAGATCATAAGACGGAGAAAACTTAATCTCATAAGCACATATACCTGTGGAGAATTATCAATTATGGCAACTTTTGCAAGATCAACACCTAAAATTGTTAAATCTTTAGTGTAACTTCCATCAGAAAAAATGCATGATTCTCGGTAAACCCGTCGAGATATAAGCTTTCCATCGGGATCTAGTATATCCAAAAGTTGTGCTGCATAGATGCTTTGGCTGGCTGTAAAGATAACAACTTCAAACATTTCCGCAACCCGTTCCAAAAATATCTTAAGGTAAGGCCTCTGTTTTACGTAAACAGTGTGTTCTTTCATGTTGAAGAAAACACTAAAAGTGAAGTCTGCATCATCACAATGCTCCAATGTAGAGTGAACAAGTGTTTCTGCAAAAGCAGAAGCCATATCCAACAAAATGTTAATAAATTCTTTATGTAAACATTCTTCAAAGATAAGAAACAAAAAGGTGGGATTCTACTGTACAAATATCCCATTCAAAAATTTGACTTATGGTCCCCAGTCAATGCAGCCAACAAATAGGATTCATTGAGACAATACTCCCTGATTATACGCTATTCCAATAATGTACCAATAACATCAAGATCTTTTTGAACATTTTCACGAATATCAAAAGTTTTCTTGATAAGCCAACCCTAACCTGATCCCAAAACCTATCAATATGTTCCACATTCTATCAGAGCCTTTTTTATTCAGATACACTGTAACATAATTAACATCTGGGAACCGGTCAAGATAATACTACAAAACCAGGCCAAAAGTAATTATGTATATTACATTGACATTCTGAGTTACATAAATCTGGAATAACAAGTTTAAATACCATCTGTCACAACAATATTGCTTTCGTCATTGTGAAAGCACCTAATGGGAAAAAAGGAAACTCAAATTTCTTACCATCCAAATCTAGTACTAGGGTCACAGACTTCCTTGTTTGAGTATCCTTGGTTGATGTAGTGAGTGGAAAATTTGACAGATCCGATAGTTCCGGTAGATATTTTATCAACAGCTGTGGATCAAAGTGCTCTGCTTGATCTGAGTTAGAATTAACATCAGAATCCTGGTTGAATGATTTCATCTGATTGATTGCCAGATATAAGCTACCATTATCTGATTCCACTGCAGCTACTTCATGAGATTTATCATCATTGGTATTGTCAGATTTTGCAGTATCCTCAAGAAAAGGAAGCATCATATATTCGTCAGCCACATCAAATAACATGTTTGGCTCATTACACTTGTAATCAGGAAAAGGATTGGACTCCGTGCTAGCATCTGCATTCCCATCTAATGGTAAACCGGCAATAATCATGTCAGAAATAAAGAAATCTGATACATTGCAAGTTTGATAGTCACATGAACTTCTGTTGTCATCACTGTCATCAGGCCCCAAACCCATCAGACTTGGACCCTTGTTGCTACCTAGAAATCGGTAAAGAGGAAGTTGATCATATCAGATACGACTACCTAACCAAAACTATAACATCATGAACGGTAATGAAATCCAAAATGGAAGTTACCTGCATCACAGTTGATATTTGGTTCACTGAAGACTTCAACTGGCTCAAGAACAGGAGAAAAAATTGTCTCTAAGTTTGATGAACAAGTGTGGGAAGATTCCTTGCATACATAACAAACAAAATTAACCACAGTGCAAAAGATAATAGTAGTACTTCTAAAACAAGGATCAGGTTTCCATCTTTGTTTCTCGGTGATTTTACAGGAAATGATTAATCAATTGAATAATTAACCTATAATATCAATAGTTTATTAAGGATGAAAGGAACTATTTGATAAGTAACAGTGCATAAGGTAAATTTCATCTGTGTTTCAGCTGCTTTTTCCAAAAATAAAAAATAAAAAGAATTGCCTTAAGTAATTATATACAGGTGTAAAAGTCACTTGGATTACTATATTGCTCCTAATGCATCAATTTTATGCCAAAGTTTGTAAAGTGAAAATTTGATAGGGAAAAATTTGCCGAAACAAGGACAGCTGAAAAATAAGGGTGTTTGATGTATATGCACGAATCAATATCAAAATATACAAATATGACAGACAGAAGAAACTTATATTACGAAGAAAAAGACACCGTATCATGCAAATTCCATTGTCCTTAAAATTAAAAATTTTACCATTCTCCCAATGGTTGTGCAATCGAAAAAAATTGATGGCTGGACTTGAGAATTTTCTTCATCCACCAGTTCTTGCTGCTCAATTGCTTCATCACAGTTAAAGCCCAATGTAGAGACTCCCACGCTCGATGAAACTATCAAGATTAATTAGTTGGTGAATTAAAAGATAACTATTCAGAATCAACTGCAAAACTAGGAAATCAACAGCTGATAAAGCACGAAAAATAATACTTATTTTTTCACATGCTCTTATGGATTCAATTGCAAATAAAATCAATATATTTCACACATTACCCTTGTGCATTTGCTTACCATCATGACCATTTTCAGAACACGTATCAAATTCGGCTGTTTGTTGGGAAATCCTGACATGAGAGCATGAATGTTTAGAAATTACACAAGACTTTAGACACACATGATGACTATATTTTTCTTTTATAGCTCCTGCACTTGATTTGGTCTTCATTTTTAATGATGGCATTTGATCTAAAGGGATGATATTTGCCACAATCTTGATTCCCGAACATAAGTTGGGAAGTAAGACACCTCTAACCAATAAAGCAGCAACAGAGACTGCATCACAGATAACAAAATATAATAAATGCCAAACATATCAAAACAGAGATAGATAGAGAAGCTCGAAAAAATTGATATTTACATGTAAAAGTATTCAAGCAATATAACTTGCAGAGCAGTGAAGACAAATATAACAAATATTTTTTTCTGCACATGCCAGCACCTATAAAAAGAGAAGAATTAACAGTCAAATTCTTACAAAAACATAGTTAAGACTATGTTGTTTCGTGTCTGAATTTTCTCTAAAACAACTAGGGTCATCCATACATAGCAATGAAACTTACAATTTGACGATCTAGTTAAGATTTACAACTAGATAACAAAGAAAGTACGGGAGCAAGGAAAAACATCCTTAAAAGCCAAACAAAAAATAAAGCACTAGTTCTGATGAGCAGCAAAACAAACAGAGATCCAGTCAAAGTACAGGTTTGGTCCCTGGTCACCAGGTTATTAAGTCAAAATTATAGCATTATGAAAATAATACTCGCAAAGTAAATAATTTACCAGTACGAAGAAATTACATAAAGAGAGTTGATAATATCTCTATTATAAAATTCTACCGATTTGGAAGACATTAATCATAATTGTGGTCACAAACATATGTATACACCATGTTTAGATTTAACAAACATTCTTGGATAAAGAAACTACAGGCAGAGGAAAAACAGGAACACACCACCTCACGAAAAGCACTTAAACTGAAAACCCATGTAACAGAACACAAAAATATGTCAACTTAACGTGAAAATGAAAGTCAAATAAGTCACAAATCCCAAAATGAAACCCAAAACTCGAGCTTCAATTACACTGCAATACTACACAAACACTCCCAACAACAAAGCAAAAACAATTCATGACAGTTTGTCAATTCCCATATTCAAATAAAACCCTAGAACCAACCAGCTCAACTGACAGTTATACAGTTCAACCATCAACCAACCATACAGTTAATTAAAAATAAAGACAGAAACCAAATCAAAGTTATAGAATTTTCGAAAGAACCAGTTGCAAAGTTACAGAAAAACAGTGAATTTTAATACAAAGAAAAGGGAAAAAAACATTAGACTAACCTGTTTCTGTAACAAGCTAAGACTTCTTTAAGTCTCTGTCCAAATAAAACTAAAAACTAAACAAGAATTAGCAAAACAAACGAAATAAGACTCCTGTTTTGCTCTGTTTTCTCTCTCTGTCTTTACTTCCACGAGCGGTCAAGACAGGGTGGTGCCTTCTGCTTCCGTTGGATTGTACGGACGGATGAGATTGAATCTTTTGGAGTCGGGTGTAATCCGATAGGAATTTGCCACGTGGAATGTTACCCAGCTCAGACTTACGCGTTGACACGTGCACGTCGCAGAAAGGAAGCGGTAAGAGGAGATTCAATAAAGCTTCTCTCTTTGATGTTGATTGTTGTTTACTTTTTCTCTTTCTTCTTATTTTTTTTATTTAACGATCATTAGTAGAGTACCCTTTTAATAGGGTTTTGCTGAAAATGATTTTGTTTCATGTTAAAAGTTTTTATATTTAATAAATTAATTTTTGAATAATTATGAAAAATTATTATAAATAATAAATATAAAAATTTTAACAATTGTTCTAAGATCACATTTTACCAAAACTCTTTTTATTATGAACAGATTTTTTTTATAATTAGTGCAATTTATTGCTTTTTCCATTGTTTTTATGGTGCATATTATTTTTTTTTATAAAAAATAATAAAATTATATATATGTATATGGACGGAGTCAAAAACCTATATTAATATACGATGGAGGGTCAAATTACCTAATTAACTGAAAAAAAAATTTAGAAGAGAAATTTTTATTTATTAACCTATAAAAAAAATTTTAATTTGGAGGGGTCCATGCCGCCCTCACTTACAAGGTGGCTCCGCCACTATATATATATATATATATATATATATATATATAAAAAGAGCCTTACTTAAATTTTTTATATAATATAAATATAAATAACTTTATGTATTACAAATTTCTTATAAAATGAGAATCACTTTATCAAAAAAAAAAATTAAAATAAATTTTATTCATAAAAGAATATAAGAAATTCTTTTAAAAGAAATCTGAAATTTATGGGCAAGCTTTATAAGCAATGAATAAATAATATTATTTTTTTATATATATTATTATTGAGAATACAATAAAACTCTAATATAAAATTCTTTAATCATATTACTCATATAATTAATCGATAATCACATAAATATAATCCACATTTACTTCAATAAACTACATATCCTAATAAAGGTTGACCCTAGACAACTACCAAATGATATAATATTGAATATGTAGCCACCATTTTGTTTTGATGTAATCAAATTTCAAAGATTTTGATTCAACGTATGTGGATGTAAGAAGAAATAACAATGAATCCAATTGACTACATTGCAAATATTATATGTGAATATTGGTTAGTGTGCAAAAATAAATAAAAACTTCACATAATTGGGTATTTAGATTTAATTCATTGTTTTGATGAATAAATAACATAAAATAATATAAATGAATTACTTTACATATAAATTTATTTTGACGTTTAGTCATATCTCAAATTGAGATGAAAAAGGGGTTAAAAATATAATTAAATACTATCAATTTTTTATTTTTATTTAAAAAATTATAAAAACTTCAAATTTTTGATTAAACAATAATAAAAGATTTTTTTTTATTTGGCCAAAAGGAAAAAAACATATGTCAATAGAAGCATTTTTTGTGGACCAAAGCAAACATAGAAAAAGTTAATGCATTCACTTTCAACAAAATGGGTTCCATCAGTGTAGGTGATATTTGTTGCCACATGTGATGAACCCCATTTATTTATTTAATTAATTAAAAAAAATTCCAATTAAATGATATCTTTTTGATAAATGATTTTCTTACTTGTTATTTGATCCATCTTAGTATCTCAATCCTTTCCATGTAACTGACATGGACATTAAAAACATAAACATTGTAATTGAGTTTGAAGTTACTTTCTAAAACAAACACATAACCACAACATTTGCAAAAAGTTTACCAAATGTTTCAGAAGAAAAAGTTTCATTTCCTCGTATTGAATAAAGATAGAATTTAAGCATTTGACATTAAAGAATAAAGAAAAGGGTAGACTTCATTCTAGACATTTGGACCGGAATGTAATGGAACATCATTTTATGTTTTTCTTTGAGTGCACGTGGTGTAAGATTTCTCCCTAAAATGTATTGGAATTTGGAAATCGATTTTGTTTTATCTAAACCTTAGATATCCGACCCTACTATAATACCATTGATGGATTGTATTCTTAGATATTTCCCAAATGTCATGTGCTTGAATTGTGACCAATAATAAAAAACCTGACAATTTCAAATCTGAAATATCAGAAAAATCCCGGCTGTATCACCATTTTTGAGTATCTTGACAACCTTGGCATTTTGGTAACCTATGGCTCATGTTTCTAGGTTGGCATTATTTACCTGTCTACAACCTATAAATATGCCCACTTCTGTGGCTTATCTGTTTGTTTGTTCATGTCTTGTATGTCTATCTATCAGAAGCAGAAATGAATTGGAAATGAGGTTGTCTGCGGGTTTCGTATGCTTTCTTACTCTTCAGTTTTAGATGCCAACTGCAAAGCTTGAGTTTGTAAACATTATGCTAAGAAACAAGCGAGCAGTGAAGACAAGTTTTGCCCTTTACTCTTCAACAATAGAGGACTGTTACAAAAATATATTTTTCATAGTTTTAGATGATATGTATTTCATAATGGTTGGATTATTAGGTAAAATATGCAATATAAAGAGTTGGGTTTTCTCACCTAATAAGCTGATTTTTTAAGTCCAGCTCTATCCACTTTTAAGAGGTTGATTCTTGAGCCAACCATGCAATATAAAAGAGGTTGGGTTCTTCTAGTCAAGCATGCAGTATAAAAGAGGTGGGGCCCAGCAATTAGTAAGCCAATTATCCAATACAAACGATTGGACTCCTTCACCGGACAAGCCGAGGACGCAATATAATGCAAAGGATTGGACTCCCTCATCTGATAAACCTACGCAATACAATTGAAAGGGTTGGGCTCTCTCCCTCACCTGATAAGCTAAGTTTATAATACAATACAAAAGATTGGGTTCCTCATCTCATAAGTCCAAAGGGTTGAGAAGGTTAGGCTTTTTCACCTTGTAAGCACAAAAGGTTGGACTCCCTCACCTGATAAACCAATTATGCAATACAATATAAAGATTAAGGTCCCAAATATATAATACAATATAAAAAATTGGGATATCTCATCTAATAAACACAAAGGGTTGAACTCTCTCACCTACTAAACCAATTATACAATACAAAAAATTAGGAAAATTGGGCTCACTCACTCAATTAGCGTGAGCAGATATTTTAAGTCAACACTCTGAAACTCATCACTAGGAACAACTCCAACAAAAAGCAACTTAAGAAAATTTCCAAGTGGACACTCCTGAATAATGATAAAGATAGAAATTGAGGGAAGGGGAGCCCGAGTAAAAAATTTTCATAATTTTTCTACTTTAACTAATAATTTCCAAAATTTTTTAAAGACTCAAACACGTACTAATCCATCATTTTCCTTTAATACAAAGTAACAATATAAAAATAAATATCTTAGTAAATATGCAAGCACAATGATTTGTCATCATAAACATATAATTTGTCTATAATTATCTAAACATAATTTATAAAATAAACTTAGGAAAGATACAATTATTGATAAATATAAAATTTGTCTACAATTGCTCACGATAAAACCTCGTATTTTAAAAATATTGAATAATCTTTTCATCATCAATTGTATTAAATACATCCTTCTCGATATAAGTGACCAAACAATCGTTCATCTATTTATCCCTAATTCAATTCTACAATCAATTTTTTACAATATTCATTGTAGGAAAAGCTTTTTCAACTTTTGCAATTGCTACCAGTAAAATCAGTGCAAATCTAATAAGCTTATAAACCAATGGATATAACGAATGTTTATTCAATTGAACTAACTTCTTAGTAAGATCACCAATTCTACGTAGATTAAAAACTTCCTCACAAGAACGCATCAAAAATACAAGTCTCAAGTTAGTTGTCAAGCATCAATATCTCAACTGATGAAAAATCTTGTAGATAAAATTTGGCAAAACGGACATCTATGCTTGTTAAAAGCATAAAATAAATCTTTCAAATTTAAACATGCCATACAAAGCAGTAACTCAATATTAACCTCAGTGAAGCAATCATTAATTTTTATCAATTGTATGTCTATCATATTATTAAATAATTCAAATCAATAGTGATATAAATTTATCATGTGCTCAGTTATACGTCGTGGTCGCCCTCGAGTTACAAATTTATCGTCCATATTAAGATTGATAATACTGTGTTTAGTACAAAATAAAGAAACTTCATTTAATAAAGATTCTCATATGTCATCTCTCAATAATTGTAATCGATACTTGGATATTCTAACTAAGTTCATAACATTTATTGTATCTTGATTTTTTCTCTGCAATGTTTTTGACAACACATTAGTAATTCCCAATATTCTTTTCATCATATACAAGTTAAAAACAAAATTAAAGGAATAGATTGATTCAAGCAAGCTTCAACCTTTACTCTGAACTTAAATTGTCTTCTATAATTATATCAAGCACATCACCCACAAAGGAGAAAATAGAAATTAAATTGAGTAATGTACCAAAATATGATCCTCAACATGTGTCACTAGTCCTTTTGAGACCCATCTTTTAATTCAAACCACATCCAGTGCTAACTTCTAAAATCTTAAGTGCATCAGCAAACTTGGCAACTTGACTTGCTCGAAACATATCTCGACGCTTGCATGAACCTCCAACAACATTTAGCAAATTACTAACTAAAATGAAAAATGAAACTAAATGAATATGATTTTTTGCAATAACTATAGCTGTTACATGAAATTGGTGAGCAAAACAATAGATATAGTGAGCAGATTCATTCTCTTTCATAATCAAAGTTTTGAGACTATTAAATTCTCCTCGCATATTACTTGCTCCATCATAACCTTGCCTATATAATCTTAACATATCTAATCTATGCTTAGAAAACATTGACTGAAGAGCTTTCTTGAGTGATATGCTACTTGTATCAATAACATGTACAATGCCAAGAAACCACTCAATTATATCACCATTTTTGTCTACATAATCTAATGCAATAGCTATTTGTTATTTAGTAGACACATCACAAGATTCATTAATCAAAACTACAAAGAATTCGTTATCAAGGTCACAATGATAACCTTCGTAGTTTAATTTATTGTTGTATTTATAATTTCTCTCTAAATATTTGGTGCTGTCAATTTCAGCTTCTCAAAAGCATTCTTTAAAATAACATTGTTAATATCTTTATTATGCATAGCTAGGAATTGAAGAAGTTCAAGAAAATTTCTTTTGTTTTTTGAGTCACCAGTTTTATCATGTCTATGAAAAGCTAAACCTTGACTCAAAAGAAATCTAATATAATGGATAGATGCAGTAAGACAAGTCTAATATTTAGATCAAAGTACATCTGATTGTCTAGCAAGACAAGTATCAATATGTTGTTGTTGATTCATTAAGTTCTCACATCTCTGACATGTTTGGTTATGAGTACTAGTTGATTATCCAACATGAATTTGCAAACGATTTAACTTCTTTTAATTTTTAAACCATTCACTAATGAATGAGTTACCACCAACTTGATCTCTTATGTCAGGTCTAAAAAGATAACAACATAAGCAAAATGCTACATCTTTTATCACACTATATTCCAATCAATCGACATACTGACTATACTAAGCAACATTAAATCGATGATACCTATTTTTAAATTTTGTTTGTGAAAATAGATAGATATGCTATTGACAAGGTCCTTTTTGTAAGTAAAATCTTTGAATTACATCTCTATGATTGGGAGGGTAAGAATCAATTTTAGATCGAAAATCTGGATCAAATGGAAGATTTTTCAATATCTCTTTCAAATAATTTTTCTCTAATTGATTATTTTTCTGAAATATTGAGGATGATTCTTTAATGATTGATTTTCTCTTAAAATATTTCTCTATACCTACCAAAAAAATAAAAAAACTCACACATTATTGTATTTCTACTTCCTAATTAATGTAATTAAATTGAAATTTTGGTAATTGGACACAAATTAAAATTATGCCCCCTAAATCGTAATTTTAATAATTTGATTAATATGCAAAATTAATAAGCTAAATGGGTAAAGAAACTTACTAATCGACATTTAATAGTTTAAGCACACTTCAATTTGCCTTAATTTCATTAAATTCTCAAATTTATGCTCGAGATATTGTTTAATTGATATTTAAATCAAAGCCAAATTATGAAAATAATTATACCATATTAACAAGGAAATTGAATAGA
>JAVXUL010000006.1:6953703-6964391 GCA_035590515.1 Trichilia minutiflora | reverse complement strand
AGTTAATCATACTTTAAGTGTAAAATGATAAATTTAACTCTTAATACACATACACTTTTATGTACTCATCATATACCTTCGGGTTTTGGGTTACCTTCTGACTCCTTCTTCATCCCTCACCACAGCCTCTGGTTGAGGGAAGCTACTCTCCACCGTCTCATCCGGTACTCTTATCTCCTGCGCATTGGTTTGTATCATCCTTTTCATCTCTGATACCTCTCTGATACCTCTCTGACCAATATTTGCACCTGCCTATCCTTTTTTGCATGTCGTCGCTCACTGTCTTGGAGTAGCTACAGCAACCGAGTTATTTCATCTGTTTCTCCTGCATGGCCTGGTCCACGTGCATGCATCTCGATGGCGTTTAACTGGGGGCTCCCATGCTCCGGGATCTCATGCAGGGCGCTCTTAACCCCTTCTACAACGGCAGTTGCCTCCACAGAAACTCCCTCTATGTTCTTGCATTAAGTCATGTGTCTCCTGGTTGTATAACCTTTGACATTCGTCATTTTTGCTGAAGATGGTACTTCAATGGCTTTTCGTTCGGTTTTCCACAGACGGCGCTAAATATTGATGCAAGAAGTTGGCCTCGTCCTCAACTCCGAGCACTAGCAGGTCTTCTCTTCTCGTCCTTGAGTTTGGGACTGCAAAACACATAGAACAGCTCAGGAGTAAAGCCGATTTCCCGGTGAAAACCCTCCGATGCTTAAGTCAGAGAAGGTTTTACTTGGTATGTGAGATAAATATGCATGCATGCAAACAACGAAGAATGCATAAAAAATATGAATGGCATGGAATGTTCTACTCCGGAGAATGATGCCCGAATGCACTTAAATGTTAAAAGAATGTCTCACAGTGGATTTTTCTCAATGTGATCGAATGAATCTGGATGCGAATCCTCTCTCCTTTGATTTTTTGGTGCTGTATATTAGAAGCTTAGGAGTGCATATCTTTGGACACGTGTTGCTGCATGGCTGACATACCCAGGGTAACCCGTTGCAAGATCAAGGGGCGTGAAAAATTATGACACTGTTCCTTGTCACGTCATCCCCGAGATCTCGAGTGCACGTCCCTCCGAGTGAAGCTTTCGATCCTCCCGAGAATGAAATCCCCTAGTTCTCGGGAGGCCATTATATAGCAGGTTGTAGCCTCGGTGTTGCCAGAAGATAGCATTGTGGAGGCTAGTGTGTTCCGAGTGTTCGTGAGTCCTTACTGCTCTGTAAAAATGTATTGGTCCGACTCCCTGAGCCCAAGAGGCTTGTGATAGAAGGTCCTGAACTTGAGTGCGAGTCACCAGTAAATAACTCGAAGGAGACCTCCTGACTGGTCGCTTTGGACAGAGTGCCCGAGGCGATTCAACTATTTCCCCAGGTGATGTAATTAGCTCCTCGGAACGACACTATATCAGGGAGCCTACTTGATATGTGCATTTGATGGTCTGGATAAGGGCATGGAGATGGGCCTGAACCATTAAGTTGAGCCTCGATAAAATATCCCAACAATTATTATAAGAATATCTTAGAGGCTTCTTTTCTTCTTTTTTTTTCTTCATTTTAGCGGTTAATTGTCTAAATTTAAATATTAAAAATAATTAAAATTATTTATTTTTTAACTTAATAAATTTCTTAAGAAAATTTTAACTTAATAAAAAAGGGATAATTTTTTATTTTTGTTTAAAACTTAAAATACTTAAAACTTTTATGGAAATATTTACAAAAGTATTTTTACTTTATTTATTTATTTATATAAAATTTTAATTTTAATTTTAATTTTTTATTTTTCAAATATACACATTATTTTTGTTAAAAATTTGTACAATTTAAAATTAGGATATAACAAAATAATATAATTATTTTAATGTAATTTAAATTTTTCAAGCTTTCTTATAAATTTAAAAAATATATATTTATTTTTAGTAGTCCCTTTTAGGGATTGGAGACTTATCCATTCTATAATGTAAGTAACTAAAATAAAATTTAAAATTTTATAATTTATTTAATATATAAAATTATAAAAATATAAAGATAAAAATTTTAATTTTTAAATTTATATTTAAAAAATAAATAATTTGATAATTATATCTAAATTTGACAAAAAAATAAATAGATATTTAGACATTTAAATTTTTTAGATATTAAGTAAAAAAAAAAACACTACCACAATCATTTCATTTTAGGACCAAATTGTTACAAATTGGGAGACACCATCCCCTTATATGAAAATATTCAACCAAATCAACTTTATAGTATTTAATTTTTTTTTTTGAAATCCGAAAACTCCGACCGCCAGCCAATATCTCGGGAGACTTTGCCAGGGGGACCCAGGCCCTCAACTACCCTTGAGCAACATCACTAGGACGGAGCCCAGGCCCTTAACCAAATAGGCAACCAATTCGACCTCCTGACAGGCAGTACCAAACAGTCAGATAAAACTGGGGCCCAGACTCTTAACCAAATAGACACCCAACTCGACCTCCTGACAGATGATACCAAACAGTCAGATAAAACTGGGACTGCACTAAGCTCTTACACCTAGATGTACTCCCAGATGTTCGAGTCCAGGATCAGTAAAAATATTCCCTAAAATGAAATCACCAGACTACATCCAACATGTGCATAGTATTTAATTTTAAACATTATAATACAATTATGTAGTAAATTAATACTAAATAATATTTTTAATTATTTTTAAAGGGTATGGTCACTAAGTTAAAAAAAAAAAATTGATATTAATAAAAAATAACAAATTATATTTACAGTCAAAATTTTTTATCTTAAATAATACTATATTTATTGTAGGTGACATCATTTTTCAAGTTTTTAATGAGTTTATTTCTTTTAAATATCATATTATTTGAGGTAAAATTTTAAGATATTTAATATTATTTTAATAAAAAATTATAATTTTATTAAAAATAAAAAATTAGGGTGCGAAGTTTATTTATTTTTTTCTTTAATAAGAAATAATAAGAAAAATTAGTTGAATATTTGTTGAGTATAACCTGTGAGTTTGACTTAATTGCCAAAATGCCATGCTTTTGGCTAGTGGTCACGTATCTTTGTATCGAGAGCGAGCGTATAAAGAATAATTCTAAAATAAATTTAATTTTGGCTATTTTTTTACTAAATAAAAAAATCTGTAAAAGCGGATAATGATTGCCACGTCAGCCTAGATGAGGTGTCGGGGATGTCCCGCACAACCAAGGTAAACGTCTTTCTGAGCAACGTGGATTTTGAAATTATTAATTTAATTACTGTTTTAGATTTATTTTATTATATTTAATAATCATAATTAAAAATTATAAAATTCTAATTAAACAAATTAACGAGAGATTAGAAATAGATTGCGATGATTCGTTGTCATTCCCCAGTTTATTTGGGAAATAAAAAATTAAATGATTTTGTACAAAATTATTTTATATTTTTTAAATAAAATTTTAATTTTTTATTATAATAACAAGAATCTTTCTGATAACTTATTAAAAAATAAAATAACTATTTATAAATATAATTTGATAATGATAGATTAAGTTAAGAATATATAATTTGAATATATATTTTAAATTTAATTTTAATTTGTTATTTATAATTTAAATAAGATGTTCAAAACTTAGTTAATATTTTTTAAAAATTAATTAAATAAAATTATTAATAAAAATAAAATTTAAATATTTTGAATTATAAAAAATAAAATAAAATAATTTAACTTCTGTTTTGGATTACGTTACATTATCCCGTCACCTTTTAAGAGAATATGCGATTAGAATATTCCATTAATTTATTTATCAATAATTTTAAATCGTCCAATTTTTAAGTACCATCCATTTGAATTAATTAATATATATTATAATAATGTTTTTATGTTAACACAATATCGTAATTATTTCATTCTTATTACTACTATAAAGACTTCAAGAGAAGAAGACGAATGATATGTGAGATGATATATTATCAATTCACAATGTAATAATAACACCATCTAATTGCAAAAATGGGAAGATCCCACTAGACCATTTGATGCAATGAATCAAGCTAAGTTGTAGGGAAATATTCACATCAAACTTACCTTAAATGAATTGAAGAACATGGAAATATGGTGGGTCATTTTTTTTAATTAATTAATTATTTATTTATTTATTATACTCCTTTCAACATCAAATGGGATTGTGAAATGCAACTTATGCTCACTTTCTCGTTCATGTCATCATTTCTTCAAGGGATAAGTAGTGGGCTGGGCTTCTTAGTCTAGCCCATCATTATCACAATTTTGAAGATTAATAGTAGGCAAGTAGGCTTCTTAGATTTTTTTCTTAAAAAAAAGAAAAAGAAAAGCAGACAGAAAGAAAGCAGGAAAGAAAGAAAGTTTGTTCAGATTTAGCAAATGTTTATGTATTTAAAAGTTATCACATAAGCATGTAAATGACATAAAATCGTTATAAGATGGTTCATAGCAAAAATTTATAAGCAGTAATTATTTAATATCCATCGAATTTGACAGACAGGATGCTGTTGACATAATCAAATTGGATTTGGGATTAGGTGATTAAGGGTATAATTCTGAATTTCATTATTTGAATATATTCATTATTTAAATGGGAGTGTGATAATAGAATGATAATAGAATTTTACGTTAACTTTTTTGAAAAGTTAGTTAAGATATGTGTAAATTGATCTGATTACTTTGATTATAATTTTTTTTTAATATTTATTTAAGAATTAAATTATAAATTTTATTTTATTTTTTTATTTTTTATTTATTTTAATATTTAAAGGATCACATTATAAAATTTATTTAAATTATTTTTCTTATCTCTCCAGATAATTATTTAGTATCTATCTTTTAAGTCAAATAAATTAAAATTTTTTATGTATAAAAAAAAATATATAAACGATATGATAAATTTATCATACATAAATTTTTTTTATTATTCATCAAATAAATTTATAATTTAGACGTGATTTTTCTTTAAACTTTCATATATTTGAATTTTATATTTTTTATATTATTTTCATAAATTTTATCACTTAAATATACGAATGTGTAGTTGAATATTGATTAGATATTTTTGTTTAATTTTAATTCACGTATGCTGCAAACTACTTGTACCTCAGGCCCAAAATGCTAGTACTTTCTTTCTTCTTAAAAAACCAAATAAAAAAAAAAAAAAAACAATAAAAATCCATTACCAGCATATGAACTGAACTGAAATTGAACTTCCAACAAACAAAGAAGAGATGCAGAGATCTTCACTTGTCGGTTCCTCCAATCCCATCTTTCTATTGGCAAGCCCCCCTCGTTTTCCGCTTACGGATCGATGTCGATTTTCTCGCTCACTCTCCGCTCCCTTCCGTGTCCAGTTGCCTGAGAATTCTTTCAAAACTTACCGCCACACCTTTTCTCCTGTGCAAAGCGCAGGTAATTCACCGTTGAAAGTTTGAAAGTTTGAAATTCTGTTATTGGATTCAATTCACTTCATAAGCTTGTTTTACTGCCTGTTACCTTGTTGAGCTTCTTTAAATATCTGCGGAATTGGATATATCATGTTAAAAATTTCTTCTTGTTAAGTTTGAATGTTGGAAGTTTTGTTTTTGTTGCTGAAAAAGTTTAAGATGATCGGAAAATTATAAAATTAATCATTGTAGTGAAGCTGTTGTGCTAAAATTTACCCTATCAGCTGTCATGAGGTTCAGAAAGATAAAATAAGTTTACATTTGTCAAAGTGATGGATTTGCTTGAATGTTTGATAATGAAACTTCAGCTACTCAAGAGATTGTTGAGACTAGTATGAGTGGATCGGAATTTGTTGAGGTTGGGTACTTATCCAGTGTTCATGGGCTTCAAGGGGAGATTTGTGTGAAACCCAACACTGACTTTCCGGATTTGCGATTTGCCACGGTATGACACTATTGGAAAACATTCTTAAAGTATTATCTAATTTTTCAATCTAGGTTATAATCCTTGACTATTTTGTGTTGCTTATGGTAAATAGTGTTTTTGCAGCCGGGGAGAAGGTGGTTGAGGCAACAAGTTTTAGGAAGCGAGAAAATTCTAGAAGTGGTGCTAATTGAGGGAAGAGAACACCGTGGACAAAAGAGTTGGATACTTACGTTTGAAGGAATCAACACCGTGGAACAGGTATATTGTATCAGGATCTTGTAGTTGTCTCCTTTTTACTGGCCACTTAATGCAACTCAAATGGACAATGCCTTCCCTGAGTACCCAGGGGTATGATGTACATTTTTTTGCCATCTTGCTCAATGTGATCATAGAGTCACAAGTTCTTAGTGAATAATACACATCCACGTATTATACCATTTGAAATCTTTTAAAACATTTTTCAGGCTAAGCCACTGGTTGGTTCAACTTTACTTGCAAGGGAAGGTGAGAGGCCGGAGTTGAAGGAGGATGAATTTTATACTCGTGATCTTGTCGGCATGAGAGTTGTTTTGAAGGTTTGTACTGAGTGTGTGGCACTGTTTTGATATTCTGTTTGTAAATTTAATAACCTTTTGCTGTAATAACAGGTTTATTTTCTTCTAATGCTGTGTTATCTTGTATCTCCATTGTTCTTTAGATATGTTGTTTTCCTGGAATCAGAGGAAAGACTTGAGTTTCTCATTCTTGTTTTCCTCATTCTATGATTTCTGGCTCTGATATCATGTTTGAATTGAGATGATATTATAATGAGAAAATGTTTGTTATAATAACTGAATGCAAATAAATCAACCATGGAACTCACCATTGCTATCTATTTTAGTTAATAGTCATCGTTAACTATTCTCAACTTATAAATGATATGGTTCTATGGCAAATAATTTTAATCATATACTTGGCATCGGACCTAAGATATGAGCAATATAATGCAGGATTCATGATAGTAGGAATTTTTATTTTTTCGAAAGGGGAGAACAATCTTATCTAAGTGGATTGGCAACTCTAGCTTTGGACTTTCAAGGTTTTGATTATACTTCTTTTCTCAGGAAACTGGAAAACTTTTGGGAACAGTTGTTAATGTTTTCAACAGTGGAGCCCATGACCTTTTACATATCATGCTTTATTCTCCAGTAAATGTGCCCGATGGAATTGGAAAGGCAAGTTCAGCACGAACTGAAGCATCAGGTCGCCTTGTGTGGATACCATTTGTGGAAGAAATTGTTCCAAATGTTGATATGAATAGAAGAGAAATGGAGATTACACCTCCAAAGGGTCTCCTTGAGTTAAACTTGCGTGTTGATGAGAAGTCTAAGAAAGAAAGGCGGCAGCTTGTGAGGCATACTCCTTCATGCTCTACTTGATTTATCAGTTAGAAGTTTGCTGACAGGAATTTCATCCAAGATTATATTCATTCATTCAGTATTTCTTGTTAATGATTTCATTTTCCATGTTTTTGTTCCTCATTAAAGATCCCTCAAGCAGGTTATATTTATGCATTTTAAAGAATAGGTCTCTTTCTTCTTTTTTCATTTTCTTTTAATGATTACTCATGATTGCACTAGTTGTTTTCCTTTTACTCAATCTTGTCACCTTCATTTCAGGAATGGAAAGAAAGGAAAAAGTTCCAAAAACGCTTGATAGCTGCAAAAAAGAAACTTTGTGAAATGGAGCAGCAACATGTGTTTCATGGGTTTAGATTTGGAGAGAAATCCCAAACGAGTTTGCTTTCAAATCAGATTGTTGGTGTTAATTCAAAATTGCTTCAACGGGCATTGCAAAATATTGAGATACCTTCCAAGAGGTGAAGTTTGATAATGAATGAATATACACCTTAATCATTTACTCCTTACGAGAAGGACTGGTCTTAGTTGTTCATGAGATGCCAATTCTGTGATTTTACTGATATTGTTCAAATGTAAAACAAAGTTATGTAGGCCTATTCAAATCATAAATTTTAGCCACACACTATTGTCAATTAAATGTCATGGACTTGCTACCTACTACTCTATTGATATTCTTAATTATATTGATCATACAACTGATTTCTTGTTGATATTCTCAAGTTTCCAGAAAGTCTCCAATTCTTTTTTGCTCCATTGCTATTACAGTTATGACACTGGTGTGTATTTGCATTGTAGGATTTAGCTGTTCTGATTCTTACTTTTCTCTATCTGCTTGAATCAGATGGAATGCAACTGAGTTAATCAAAGCTACGAAAAAGGGACTACTTAAAAATACTCTGAAGATATCACAAGGATCCCTCAATCCTTGTCCAAATGCAGGGAAAGTGGGTGAAGATTTCAGTTGGCAAGAGAAGGGAAACCAACTTGTTTCTAAAGGGAAAATTGCGATGGTGTTAGTTATGGATGACCGTGAGAAGCAGGGAAAGGAATGTGACGGTGATTCTGTTGACTTAGAAAACTCTGACAATATGGCTTTAAGCCGCCTCCAAATGTTACTTGGTGATGATCAACTATTTGCGAAGGTAATAAATATTTTGACTTTCAGTCATAAAAATCTTTCAACTTGACTAGGATGCGGAATTGATAAACTTGACCTTGTTACATTTGAAGTGTCATTGCATAACAAGGAATGATCACTGGATAATTCGTGAAATTGCTTTTGGTGACCAGCATTTTAGAGTTATTTTAAATTACAGAGCATGCAAACTATATGGGTTAGACGAGGGATGGTAGAGGCATAGATACTCTGACTTTGTTTGGTGTTTTGCAGTAGGGAAGAAGAAGTAGAATAGAGGAAAGGAAGGATAAATCAAAACTGGATATTCAATGAAAATTTAGTTGGACACATCAAAATTAATGCTTTGGAATATATTTTGTGAATTTTGGATTCTGTAAATGATTGATTTGAGCACAAATACAGTCCATATTCCAAATGTGAAGCTCACTTGCTTTAAAAGTTTGCAATGGTGTTAATAACCAATGCTTTTTGCATAAATTATATACCATCAGTCAACTGGTCTATAGGAGTAGTTCCCTTTGGGTGGTCACTTAGTAACATGGACTAACAAAGTTATGTTAATTGCAGATAGAAGATCATGCATTGGTGCCGCTGATTTTGATTTGCCCATCTCAGGAAATTGAAATGTTGGAAAAGCTATTTTTGAATAACGATCACTTTACTTTTGACTCCAAAAAGGTTAGCAATGTTCCAGATTCGTTTGAATAAATTTTGTTTTAACAATCTTGGGATTCTGCTAAACTAGCTGTAAAGTAAAATAGTTTATTCAGGGTGTTTATTTCTGTTGCTTTTGAACTTGTGTAGTAGTCTAGTGTTACTGTTGGTTGCCTTGGACTACTGCTATAAGCATAACATAGCATGTCATAGATGTGATATATGCTGGCAAATTGTGACGTCTAACTATGAACATCAAGGTTTCGAGTTTTATCATGAGAACCTCTTAAGCATTAACCCTTGACCAATTAGACAGAGGGAAAACTTTCTTTATTTCTTCTGAAGCATGTGATATTGTAGATTGCATATGCTTCTTACTTATGTCTTTAACCTGCCAAACCTGCTATAGGTCTGGTTTCTAGAAGAAGAGAAACTGCCAGTTGTTAGCTGTTCTTCCACAGAACAGAACAGGCACAAGATTTTGATGAAGTCACCCTGGGAAATACTTCAATCACCAGTTGGTTCTGGAGGAGTCATTAGCTTGCTTTCATCACACAACATGATGGAGAATCTTAATGAACTGGGTGTGGAGTATATCGAGGTATGCTCCATTCAGTATATGATTGTGCTAATGTACAAACAGAAAGCATGTCTGATTTGCTAAGTAGTTGTTTTGTACTGTACTCGTTTGCAGATATGCAGCACCAATGGAAGAAATGTGAGTGGGAATTCAATGTTTCTTGGATTTGTTACTTCACGTAGAGCAGATATTGGCATCCAAATTTCTGAAGGTTCCGAGGACAGTTTTAACATGATATTCTCGATGAATCTTATGAAGAAGTTGATGAAGCAGATTAATAAACTTGAGTTCTATGCTATCCCAAAACTGAATTCTCATGTTGAGAAGGTTGACAAAGAGTGGGTTGATGTTATTCCCTCTTCACCAAACTCATACGAGCTTCGTAGTTCCATTTACAGCTGCTTAAATGCTTGTTCTCTCGACAAAGTTTGTGTTATGGAGATCACAGAGTAATGTACAAGATATTTTGTTCTTCCGTTGATGTATACGAGTTCTCCTTTACTTCAATTTCCAACGCTTGCAAAATTAGCTTTATTTTTTATTTTTTTAATTATGTTTATATTTCCACTTCGTCCGCCTCATATTTGGTTAGAGAGTGAAACACGGTTAAATTTGTTAGTTGCAACGTGGAAAATGCAGAATTTGATTTAGAGAAAATTACATTATTAGAATATTTAAGTCGAAATAAAAAATTTTAAAAATTGGATAATCAATTTGGAAATTAATCGAAAATGATCACGGTTTATAATTCAAATTTAAAAATATCTATGGTAATAATTTTCATTCAAAAATGATCCGATCTACTGTTTGATGACGAAATTATTCTTAAATTCAAAAATAAATATGCACGAAATGTGAGTATTTTTGAAAAGTCATTTCTGATTTATGAAGAGCATGAAATGTGAGACGAAATCTGTACAAGTTTTGTTCAGCAAGAATTTCAACTTTCTCCGAATTTGATCTACTACATTTCTGATTTCAAGGTATGTGTGTGTTAAATTTTTGTTTTTTGATTATAATTCAATAATTAGTATGCATT
>JAVXUL010000006.1:6915418-6941018 GCA_035590515.1 Trichilia minutiflora | reverse complement strand
CAAATCTGGCCGTTCCATTTGCAACGGCCAGATTTTTTTTTTTTAAAAAATTTTGATTTTTTTTTTGCATGGTTTAGAACCGGCGGGCCGGGCGGGCTGACCCGGTTTGAACCGGCGGGTTGAACCGACGGTTCATACGGGTCGGTTTCGGTTTACAAAAACGGGCTCGGGACGATTCCGGGCCCGGGGTTCCATTATTCCCGAACTGAACTGGACCATTTATATAGGCCCGAAACCGGCCCGGACTGTATGAATAGTTTCCCGAGCCGGTTCGGGCCCGGGTTGGGACGGTCCGGTCCGGTCCGGTTCACGGGCCGGAACGGCCCGATAGACACCTCTAATATCAGGTCTGGTACAGACTTGAGCATACATAATGCTTCAACAGCTAAAGTATATGCAATGTTTTTCATTTGTTCCTTTTCAAGATCATTTTTAGGGCATTGGTTCTAATTGAACTTATCACCCTTGACAATCGGTGCTACACTTGGTGAACAATCTTTCATCCAAAATCTTTTTAAAATTTTTTTGATATAAGTTTCTTGGGATAAACCTAATATTCCTTGATGTTTGTTTCTATAGATCTTTATGCCAATGATATAAGATGCCTCACCCATATCTTTCATGTCAAAAGTTTTAGAAAGAAATTGTTTTATCTCATGTAACAACCCTTTATTATTGGTTGCAAGCAGAATATTATCCACATATAAAACAAGAAAACAAATTTTACTCCCATTAACCTTTTGGTATATACATTAATCCATGATATTCTTTTTAAAGCTGTAAGAAGAGATAACATTATGTAATTTTAAATAACACTAATGGGAGGCTTGTTTTAATCCATATATGGATTTTTTAAGCTTACAAACTAAATGCTCATCATCTTTGAAAGAAAATCCTTCAGGTTGTTTCATGCATACCTCTTCTTCCAAATTTTCATTGAGAAAAGCTATTTTTACTTCTATTTGATGTAGCTCTAAATCAAAATGAGCTACTAATACCATAATTACTCGGAGAGAATCCTTTTTAGACACAGAAGAAAAGGTCTTTGTGTAATCGATTCTTTCTTTTTGAGTGAATCCTTTAGCAATAAGTTTAGCTTTGTATCTCTCAATATTTCCCAATGAATCTTTCTTAGTCTTAAAGATCCATTTACATCCTATGGGTTTATAACCTTTAGACAACTCAACAAGATTCCAGACTTTATTCTTTGACATAGAATTCATCTTATCTTTCATAACATTATATCATAAGTCAGATTCTTGACAACTCATAGCTTGCAAAAATGTATCAGGATCATTTTTAGCTCCAATATTATAGTCAGACTCTTGTAGATATACGACATAATCACTAGGTATAGATAGTCTTCTAATTCTAGTATATCTTCTTAATATTGTATCAATATTCTCCTAAGAAGATTGTTGTACAATTGGTTGTTCAATATTTTCAGATAATTCTTGAACAATCGGATGTACTAGAACATCATCTACTTGTGGGATTTGATTATTATTCCTTATTGGTTGAATATCAATAATTGGATAATCAACACTCATTTGTATTGGAGGAGTGTTATTAATGACAATAAATTTACTTCTTGAAGTGGAAAGTTGTATGTCTGAGTGATCAATTTTAGAAACTATGTTATGAGATTGATCTCTCCCACTGATCAAGTTATTCTCAAGAAATTTTGTATTTCTTGATTCCACAAATCTAGTGTGATGAGATGGATAGTAAAATTTGTATCCTTTAGACCTTTCTGAATGTCCAATAAAACTCGATTTCTAATATTTCTATAACTCAAACGATGTTTTAAAAATGGCTCTAGTTTGAACTCTATTTAATATGTACACAACTTGCTTAAGAGTTTCACTATATAAGATTTAGGAAGTTTAAAGGTGTTAAGCATACTTCGCACCATATCCAATAAAATTCTATTTCTTCTTTCTACTACACCATTTTGGTTTAGGGAATCAGGCATAGTATATTGGACAACAATCCCATGTTCCTGAAGAAACTTTGCAAATGAACCATGTGTTTGTCCATTCTTGGTATATCTACTATAGTATTCACAACCTCTATCAGATCTCACTATCTTTATTTGTTTACTATATTATTTCTCTACTACAGCTTTGAATATTTTAAAAGTATCTAATTCTTCATCTTTAGTATTCAATAAGTAGAGGTACATATATCATGAGTAATCATCAATAAAGGTGATGAAATACTTCTGACCTTATGAATCTAAACCAGGACTATATATATCTGTATGTATGATCTCTAATATATCAGAACTCTTCTTGGCATCTTTCTTTGACTTGTTGGTCTATTTTCCTTTAATACAGTCCACACAAGTATTAAAATCAGTAAAATCCAAATTATTAAGTATTTGATCAGTTACTAATCTTTGGATTCTCTGTACAGAGATATGTCCTAATCTTCGATGCCATAATATAGAGGAATCTTCATTTATAACACATCTTTTATTGCCAGTATAAGTGCGTATTATATTATAACAAGCAACGTTTTGTAAGTTAATTTGAAAAAGACCGTCAGACAATATACCATTTCCAACAAGATTAGATTTATAAAAAATATTAACAAATAAATCTATAAATATAAAGAAATATCCATAGGGTACAATCTTGAAATAGAAATTAAATTCCTAGAAAAACTAGGAATATAAAAGGTCTTTTCCAATATCATTACAAAACCACTATTGAGAACCAAACTATATGTCCCAATAGCTTTCACGGGTGAGTGTATCTTATTTCCTGAAAAGATATACTACTCAGTTCCCACTGGCTTCCTTAGGTTTTGTAAACCCTATAAAATATTCATAATGTGAATTGTAGAATCAGAATCAATCCACCATGTGTTACGATAATCTTCAATCATATTAGATTTATAACAAACAAGAGAGATTGAAATAACTTTCTTAGAAAGCCATTGCTGAAATCTTACACAATCTTTCTTCATATGTCCCCTTTTCTTACAAAAAAAGCATTTGGATTCCTTCTGAATTTCAGCTTAGAGAGGTATCTTTGGTATTTTACCCTTCCCTTTTTGCTTGACTTGTCCTTTCTTCTTTTTTTGTAAAGCCAGATGTGCACTCTATAAAATTTCTCTTGATTCTATCATCAAACTTCCTTCCTCTTGTACACATATGGTCATTAGTTCATTAATAGACCACTTATCCTTATATGTGTTATATGAGATTTTGAAAGGTCCGTATGGTTGAGGGAGAGTGTTCAGAATGTAGTGCACTAAGAAAGATTCAAATATTTTAACCTCAAGTGTCTTAAGTTGAGCTGCAATATCCTTCATTTTTATGATGTGCTCACACACGCCATTGATTTGGGTGAGCCTTAAGAAGAAAACTTCATTATCATGGTGCTAGCCAAGGCCTTATCAGATGATTCACATTATTCATCAATAGCCTTTAATAAAGCTCGAACATTATTATGTTGAGCGACAGAACCACAGATACCAGCAGAAATTTTTGTTTTAATGAACATAACACTAAGGCAATTAAATCGCTCCCAACGTTCATATAAAGCAATTTCAGCTGGAGTGCTAGCTTCAGTTACTACAGGTGGTTCGTTTTTTCAGATAGCATAATCAATATCTATCCACCCTAAATAAAGAAGAACTTTCTATTTCCATATTTTATAATTCTCCTTTTAATTCGGGAACATTGATTTCAAATAGGTTTATAGGTTTTAAAGCTGCACATAATACATACTTACGTCATAAATTGAAGTTTTATCAATGTAAATCACGATTAAGATATGAACCTATTGATATAAAACTTACCTGTAGGCTAAAGTATTAATTCATTTAGATTCATATATAACTTTATAATAAAACTATCAAATTATATTCATATGTTCATTTTCTTAACTCTTGTGGATAAATTAAGAAATATAATTTGATATTTTATTCTAATTAATCATATAAATATAATAAAAATTCACGTGGGATAAAATCTATTATATTCATATAATTAATTATAATTTATGTCTTTTATATTATATGTGATCCTAACATTAATATATAATTTTGACTTAACTTAGAGATGCTATGGCTACTTCCTAATTTGTTAAAAATTATATGAATTATTTAACATTAATTTTGATCAATTTATTATTAATATTATTTAAGTAATTGTGAAAATTTATATCAAAAATCATACCAGAAAAACTCCCAGAAAAGACTGGTGGGTCACAGGGTATCACTTAAATATCAATCTCTTTATATAGAATTTTTTTAGACATGTTATTTAATGATATAATATATCACTCTAAATATACCTAATAATAATAAACAATATAAATTATACAATTTAAACAAACGTCATAAACATTCTACTTTACCTAAGTTAGTCAATTAATAATTTAATTTTGATTAATTATTTAATTATTCAAATAAAAAGAGTAGGTATATTAAATATCCTACCTTAATTTTGATTAATTGGTTAATTAATAAAATTATTAATTGACTAAGTCCAATTTAATGCAATCCTACCTTAATTTTAATTAATTGGTTAATTAATAAAATTATTAATTGACTAAACCCAATTTAATACATGTATAATATAACTTAATTTATACATATAAATATTAAATGCATTATAACTTAATATGCATAATAAATAAATTAAATAACTGATAAAATTTATGCATTATAGCTTAATATGCATAATTAATAAATTAAATAACTGATAAAATATATACATTATAATTTAATATGCATAATCAATAAATTAAATAACTAATAAAATAAAAATAAATATACTCAAAATAAATTTTTCACGATAATATAATTAATATATAATTTATTATCCAAATTAATTATACATAATAATAACATAAGCACAAATATATTTTAAATATAAGTTCTGGAAAATATTTACACAAAAAAATTCTATTGACCCAGCGGTAAAGGCATCAAATTTGAATGCCAGGTGTTTTTTAATTTAACAAACACGGATGATATGTCGTTTACCTCTAAGATTAGACGACATGTCATCCATTGGATCGTCTAACATGGATGACATGTATTTTGCCTCTAAGATCAGACGACATATCATCCATTGGATCGTCTAACATGGATGACATGTATTTTGCCTCTAAGATCAGACGACATGTCATCCATTGGATCGTCTTCAACCTCTAACTGGTCTGACCTGATCCGAAGGTGACCCACCACAGACCCGGTTCAAAGATCCGATTATTTCTCCGTTTTTCGACCACCGTTTTCAACGTTTCAAAAGCCAAAATTCTCAGAAAATCATTTAGAAGATTTTTAACATAATATGACACTATATTACATCAAAAATTTGAAAACGAATGGAAATAATTTTGGTGCAAATTTTATATCTTCCAAAACTCATAAAAACTTATTAAGGCAGAGGTTATGATTGACTCTGATACCAAATGTAAGCATAAAAACATAAATCATGCTTTTAAAAACAATTGTGAAAGTTTAAAACTTTTAAGGATACTAACCTCTTGCCATTGATGTTTGTTACCAAATTAAGGTTGATAAAATGATTTTCCAAACTTTTTTAATCCTCACTTGATGGTATTGTACGAGAAAAATGAGTTTAGGAACTATCTACCATGTTTTCTTGTCATTATATAGGTTTTTTCATAAAAAATCGAATGGAGTTATCAAGCATTTAATACGGCAGTGTTGGGTTGGGTTCAAATCTTAGCGCCAACAAATTAATCAATTTTTTTTTTTTAATTTAACAAACACGGATGACATGTCGTTTGCCTCTAAGATCAGACGACAGGTCATCCATTGGGTCGTCTTCAACCTCTAACTAGTCTGATCTGACCCGGAGGTGACACAACAGACCCGATTCAAAGATCTGATTATTTCTCTGTTTTTTGATCACCGTTTTCGACGTTTCAAAAATCAAAATTCTCAGAAAATTATTTAGAAGATTTTTAACATAATATGACATTATAATACGTCAAAAATTTGAAAACGAATGAAAACAATTTTGGTGCAAAATTTTTATCTTCCAAAACTCATAAAAACTTATTAAGGCAGAGGTTATGATTGACTCTAATACCAAATATAAGCATAAAAACATAAATTATACTTTTAAACACAATTGCAAAAGTTTAAAACTTTTAAGAATACTAACCTCTTACCATTGATGTTTGTTACTGAATTAAAATTGATAAAATAATTTTTCAAACTCTTTTACTCCACATTTGATGGTATTATACGAGAAAAACTAGCTTAGGAATTATCTACCATGTTTTTTTTATCATTATATAGGTTTTTTCATAAAAAAATCGAATGGAGTTATCAAGCATTTAATATGGCGGTTTTTTCACTTTTAAAGAGTAGTTTCATGAAATTGCAATAGTGTTGAAAGGTTCATTTTATAATATAAAATTAGGGAGTTATGGAGTTTAGTAAAATTGCAATAGGATTGGAAAGTTCTTTTGCAATTAGGGAGTTATGGGCATTTATGGAGGTTACGTTACCTCCTACCATAACTACCTAGCTTCTTTACAGCATGAGTTACCCTATTTAATCAAATCAATTCTATTTGGCGCCAACGCCCTCTGCTTTCTCTCTCTCTATCTGTATTCTGAAAGGAGTCTTTGATCCTTTCTTGGCCTTGGATCGTCAATGGCAGGGAGAAATGTGATTGTATGGCCAGAAAAATTTGGTATTGGGATCCGCAACAGAGTTTTAGGGGTTGAATTTTTGCATTGAAAAATTGGATGAAAATATTACTTAACCGGTGATAGTTACAGAGGCTTGGAAGGAAGGAAAGCCTTTGAGTTCTTCAACGGTAGAGCTTTCTGTGTTGAAAACGGAGCTGGAAGATGTGAAGAAAGGGATATATCAAATCTTGGTACAATACCAAAATGCTTGCGACCAAAATAAAGAAGAAGACAACGTAATGAAGGGCTTGAAAGAATTAATCATTAAAGTTTACAAAATCAAACGTGATGTTGATCAGTAAGTCAAGGGTTTGGACGAACTTGATCCCACTCAAGATTTGACTATAAAGGAAGGTGGTGAGCATCAAGACTGGAAGGGAAATGGTTTGGTCATCAATGATTCTGATGATGATAATGTTGTAATGAAGTTTGATCCCGCTGAGAGTAGTCAAGCTAGATCTTTTACTGAATTGAGAAAGGATGCAATTCTGACACTATCAAGCAGTAGTACTGAGGAAGAAATAACTGATGAACACGAAAAGAAAGATGGAGATGTGAGGGATAGGTTTCTGAATATGGTTTTGGAGGCTTTTTCTTTATCTGAGACGTCTGAGAATAATGATGATTTCCAACAGTAAGATTCTAATACTGATTCTGATGATGAAGTTGTTGGTGGTGTTGAGGAATCGGAGGAAGATTTGATGCAAATGATCATCGAAATGGGAACCAGTAGCGGCAGCAGCAGTGAGAATGCTGAAGAGGAAGCTGGAATTTTCTGAGTAAAAATCTTGTTAGGTATTTTTTGCAGTGCAGAAACAATCATAAGCTCTCTGTTTAGGAATAGTTGTTGGAAAATGACAATGCAAGATCTGATTTTTCTGTTGTTATGATATTGGTTCCATCTTTATACTTAGTTTGTTGCTTTCTTCAATTACTTTTCTTGAATAGGCATTATCTTCTTTGTACCTTGTTTGAAACATCGTATGAGTTTTATTTTTTCTGGTATTGTTAATCAATAAATGTGTATTGTGTTGTTGGTTTCATTCTTTCTAATAATGAATAGATTTTTGTTTCTTTGTTATTTGATATCCCTTTCTGTTTTCCAAGCTTTTCCATTTCAGGGTGAATATTTTGTGGGGTTAGGTCACGGCGGATGTTATATCTCTTAAATCATCTGTTCCAAGAAACTCTTTTCGAAAGGGAAGAACATTTGGGGTTAATTCCTGAAAATATATTGGTTAATAGTTCTATAATCGATAAATTTGTAGGTTTATTTATTTCAGGTTGACTGATTGAAATTTGAAAATTGTCCAAGCTAGATTAGCTGATAATGATTTCTGTTCACGAGATAATTTATTCTTCCATATGTACACTAATAGCAGCATGCATCATTATGAACAGAACAAAAACTAGGGCTGGGTAAAAATGTGAAATCGACCTGAACCAAAACTGCCACCCCAAATTTTCCGTTTTCCAAGTAGGATTGAAAACATTCAAGATTTTAATCCAATGGGTTTGCACTTGCCATTGAAATTTTAATTTGGAATGGTTGAATCAAATAAAAATTGTATTTTTCTTTTTATACCTCAAATAAACATTCTATTTATTTACTAGTTTCCATGTTCTGGTTTCCTTGTATGAATTTTTGATTTAAGCTTAATTTGTTAAAACGATGTGCATTAGCATTCTATATAGTTACTAATCTAATCCTACTCCGTGTCAATCGACTGGTTGGTTATTTAATGAAGGGTGCAGGTGCCGGCGCCGCAGGTGGCGGTGGGTAGTGTTATCACTTGTCATTCTGTTTGAGCACGTGAGTTATTTAATTAGTTAAATAATTATTTAAATCCTATCCTAATAGTATTGGGTTATTAGTATTTAATTAGTACTTTGACTTTCAGTGTCAAGCTCAAGTACGTCTAATTAATTATTTAAATCCTATCTTCTTAGTATTAGGGTATTTTAATCATATACATACACACAAAGATGTGCATTGCATTCCCGAATCCAGCTTCTTTACTTTCTCTGTAAATTTTGAATATTATTATTGTTATATATAATTTTATTTCTTTTCTGCGTATAACTATTTCGTTTGATTGGATTTGATTTGATTTGATTTTTATTTTTTTGATCTTTGCAAATCTAATATTTGATATTTTCTTTCGTAGGCAGAAATCGAATCATCTAAAGATGATGACAATGAAATATGGAAAACTTACATATAATGATTATGACGTGATGAAGAGTGATAACAACACAATCTTCGATGCAAGTTTTGAATTTCAGATCTTCGATGGCAAAACGAGTTTCTTTTTCTGGAAAACTGGTATGCTGCTTCGTTTTATGGATGAAGGAGTTTGGGAGATTGTAAACGAAGGATTCTGGAGACCGGCGAATGGAGAACAACTCACAATCGATGAAAAGGAGAATTTGGAAAAGGCAGAGACCAAAGATTTCACGGCTCGTTCATTGATTCGTTCCAATCTATTACCATCTCTTTATGAAAAGATTGAACATTTATCAAGTGCAAAAAAACAATGGAAACTTTTAATGAAATGGTTTGACAGAAAGCCAACGGCAAATCGATGGTACGAATTATATGAAGATTTTCATGATTTTGAACCCTTTGATCCCTTCAAGAGAAGACAAAGTAATTATTATTGGAAATTCTATATGGTAGTTTTGTTCAAATATGAAAATGTTTGGGAGATAGTACATGAAGGATTTCGGAGACCGGAAAATGAACAACTTACACAGGAGGAAAGACAGAATTTGGAAAACAAAGAGAATAAAGATTTCAAGGCTCGTTTATTGATTCGGGAAAAAACAGAGGCGTCTCTTTATCATAAGATTCAACGTGCAACAAGTGCAAAGCAGCTATGGGATATCTTGATGAAAGTTTATGACAGCAACAAAAGAAATTTCTGCCCATCGGAGATGCTTTCAAAGAGGAATTAAAGGACAAATTGAAGCAGATCTTATTCTTCTATCTTATGTTCTATTTTATTTGTTAAACATAGATTACAATTTGCTTTACTTTTCAATTATGGATATTATGTACTTGATGGTTCATCAATCATCAACATCAGTCAATAATTAGGGTAGTTGTCATTGATAGAGATGCTATTACTGACTTTTTATATCATCAACGTCCATCATCAATTATGCTGTCAATACTTGTTTTGTGATTTTCTTGATTGAAAACATGACGAGAAAGTCTTGGGTGTTATCGTTACACCTGGCAGAAGTGAGCTTATTTTTGTTGAGGTAGACTTTTTTAAAAATAATTTATGGAAGTGGAGCCTACCATAACCTGAGGTGGCACATGCTGATTGGACGGTTGCACTGTGTCAGTAGTAACTAAGACTCTCTCAAGCATGATTTATTGGATTTTTATACCATACCTTCCTTTCTTTCTTTTACTTCATTTTGAAAGATGTCAACACCTGTGGCCACACCAGGTTGGTACACTATATAGAGTTGAGTTGAGCAGCCCCCATCCATGAGCAACAATGTGCACATGAGAAACTTTAGCTTACTTCTCCATCTGATTTCTACAAACTTCAGGAAATCTGTGACGATTTGTGGAAATTTTGGATTTAGTATCATACAATTGATGGAATTTCATATATTTTTTTTTTTTGCAATGAAAGCAATTTTGAACATTGAATTGTTTGGATTCATTTATCTCTACTTTCAACTGATTTAAGCCAACAACATATTTTCAATGATTGGATTTCAATCCCAAGTTCAGAAATACAGTATAATTTTCGCACTTGCATATAATAAAATTTGGGTTGCAGTCGAAGGGAACATATTTAACCAACTAGTTGAGTTCACTGGTTGCAGGAAGATCAAAATTTTGTAATTTGACTTACTGGTAGTAAGTATGCAATCCTTTTTCTGTAGTATAAGCGATTAAGATCTCCATAAAGGATGAATTCTACTTTATATATCCAATAACGAAATTAGTAAAAAAAAAAAATAGTGCTAATAATTAATTTTATGGACTTGGACATCCGATGCCTTTTATAAGAAAACATTTATCCAATTCACTTTATCAACGTACAGATGTTAATTCTCCGATATATATTGTCATTCCAGCACTTTCAGGAGTATAGTTAAAAGGCTAAAAGTCTATTTGACTTACAAAATCCGCCTACAATGTAGTTTAGAAGGTTATAAAAATCCATTGACTTGCAGTTTACCTACAATGTAGTTCAAAAGACTAAGAAAGCCATTTGAGTTTGGCTTGCAGCATCTTGGGGTGAGGGGTGAGATTGTAATAAAATATTTTAAAATAAAAAAAAAAACACTGGAAATAATTTACAATCCTTCTAGCCTTGAATGTATTTGTCATCTTGCTATAGGATCAAGTCAAGTCGTGAATCTCTCTTGGATAAATGTTCTTCTCATTTTATCATCTACTTCAGACCAAAGGGTATTGATTCTCGAAGTACAAAGAAAGTTTAAAAGATGCACCCAAATGCTATCTTCTGATAGTATATCAAATATGAGTGGGTGAAATAAAAAAGTCCCACGTTAAAAAGTTGAAAGATAAATGAGTAATATATAAGTAGAATGGACCATAGATCTAATATCTTAAGGTTTTAGGTTAAAAGTGGTATCCAAGTCCATTAATATATTAACTTATTTGGTCTATGTGTGTTCTCCTCGGTGGTTGGGCGGGCTCCACGGTTTTAACAAATGATATAAGAGCCGATAGTTCGAAAGGGATGCGAGTATAGAGACGGTGGTTATTCTCGTGATTGCTGCCCTTATGAGGAATAATGAAGAGCTATGGATTCCAAAGGAAGATGGCCCAAGGAAGATGACCCAAGGAGAATGGCTCAAAGAGGGTGGGCTGGTCCAAGGTAGAGTTGTAAGGCGTGGCTCCTGGAGAAAAAAGAACACGTTCGTTTCTCACGTAACTCTGAGTGGAATATTGGCAGGCACAGACTCTGGGATAAGCGGGCCAGGCTTGGTAGGATTATAGGCTGTTGAAAATACCACAGACTTTGGGATAAGCGGACCAAGTTTGGTAGGAATATGGGCTCTTGAAAATACCTTGATACTCGAATAAAAAGAAATATTGTCTTCCGTTTAAGGGGGAGCAAGTAAAACCCAAGTTTAATTTGGAAGAGACTTACACTTGAGGGGGAGATTGTTAATATATCAAATATGAGTGGGTGAAGTAAAAAAATCCCACATTAGAAAGTTGAAAGGCAAATGAGTAATATATAAGTGGAATGGACCCATAGACCTAATACCTTAAGGTTTTGGGTTAGAAGTGGTGTCCAAGTCCATGAATGTGTTTACTCATTTAGCCTAAATGTCTTCTCCCTTAAGGTTTTGGATTGGAAATGGTGTCCAAATCCATGAATGTGTTTACTCATTTAACCTAAATGTGTTCTCCCCGGAGTTTAGGCGGGATTCCCCAGGTTCTTATGAATGTGTTTACTCATTTACCCTAAGTGTGTTCTCTCTGGAGTTTAGGTGGGCTTCCCCAGGTTCTTATGAATGTGGTCACTCATTTAGCTTAAATGTGTTCTCCCCGGAGTTTAGGTAGGCTTCCCCGGGTTCTTCGTGTGCAACATCTTCCAACATAGGTTACATCATTTAGCTTAAGTGTGTTCTCTCCGGAGTTTAGACGGGCTTCCCCGGATTCTTTGTGTGCAACATCTTCCAACATAGGTTACAGTTCAGACAAGAAGATGGGGTCTCCATCTTCAAAATGAATGTCCAGTCTCAAACCTTGAATTGTTGATTATACACAACAGCCAACATTTAAGCTCTGAATAACATCAGTTTTGAATTTTCTTCGCTTACATCTTTTGTTATCTGATGCTAAAATTGTTTCCTGCTTTGTTTTCAGGACATTCTGTGCTTAAATTGCACACCATGTGTTGACAAAGAAGAAGAACTTCGAAGTTTGATATTGTTGTGGCTATTATACATTCAAATAATGTGTGTTAGTTTTATCGTATAGATTTTGTGTTCAACCTTATAATTAAGATCTTAAATTGTGTGTAGAAGAATTAATTTTATGACTATATTCATCGAGGAGATTTGAGATTTTAATTCAATGAAATGATGCACTGCTTGGATCAAATCAACAATTTGAATCAACGAAGGCCTTAATATTTTACTTATTTGGTTCTGTTCGGTCAACTAGAAAATAACTGCCCAGGTTCTTTAATCGAAGACTTTATTACTCAATTGGGGAAATTTCCTGTTTTATAGCCAACTCTCTCTCTCTTTGTGATGATGTTTGTGTATGAATACGAAACAATAAGTGTTTTATCGGTCACCCGAAAGTGGGATAAGCGCCATCTCTTTAAAGAATGTAACTGAAATAACCACCCAGCGTCTTTAATCATTACCCCATTAAATCAATTCTTGAAAGTTGTTATTTGGCGTCATTTCTTTCTATTCAGAACAGTCTGTGATTCTTTCTTGCTCAGTCATCAATCATAACAAACGCTTTGCCCCCGTTACCTCAACTCTCTCTCACAAGCTTTTATATTTTTTCTTTGAATCTTGTCGTTCATCAATCAATTTTTCCACTTTCCATCGAAATGGGGGATAAAGAGAAGAATCGAGAGTATAGGATAAGAACGCAAAATATAATTTCAAGGTTTCCTCGTTTTTCAGAGAAGATTCAGATCACCATTCAAGAATTTTGTAATTGGAGGGGGTCAATTTGGGATTGTAGGAGATTTGATGCCAAGAAACAGTATCTCTTAGACAAGATTGACTCTAATGAGAATTCTGCGTTAGCATTACAGGATCGTGTTGAAAGTCATAAAATGATGTACTACAGTTCATCCCAGAATTCTTGTACTTACCAGTGTCGGAAGAGATGGTGGCTAATGGAAGCTCGTTTTTCAAAATGGAGGAGGAGTATTTGTTCGCTCAAGTCACTATGGATACGTTTTTCGTTCAACGAGATTCCTATACTCCTGTCATTGAAATCCTAAAAAGGAAATGCCAATGGTTGATTAAGCGCAAAACTTTCAACCAAAAACTCAGAGCTTTGAGGGGTTCTCTCCCAGTCCCACCAGAACACAACTTTCGTATTGACACATGTCAGCAATTTAAGTTCCACTGGAAACTGCAACAGATAAAGAAAGTCGCTGAGCAGATGGGAGAAAGGGTTGGCTAGATGCTTTATAGCATGGTCAATCGTCTATCGGAAGGTAATGAAATTTATGCAAGAATCCTTGTTTTTCAGTACTATCTGGAAAATCTTTACGACCAAAAGCATCAACTCTGTTTTGTGAAGAAAATTATGTTGTGTATTGAATGCGGCCTCCGAGAAATTAATATGGAGAATTGGAAAGAGTTGTCTTTGGAGATGGAGAACGGAGTAAGGGGAGTTATCCGAATATTTTTTTTCTTCACCACAGCCAACCATGTGGATATTGAAATGAGGGAACTGGAGGAACACGGGGACAGCAGGTTTTGCTTATTTGATGAATTTTTTTTTGAGTTGTTTAAACTGATTTACAATCTGGATATTTTGATGTTCTGTCCTGACATTCAAGACCTCCATATATCTTCAGGAAGAAATTCTAATTTAAAACGGTTGAAAAGTAATCTTAGTAACATCCAACAGAAGGTGAAGAAGCTTGATAAATTGGCTCGTTCGATTGATGTAATCTAAGATGACAAGAGAAAGATTCCGAGAATTTAGTGGAAGAACCAAAATTTTGGAAAGTTATGGCTATGAACGATTATGAGAATGGAGATGTTATATGAATAGATTTTCCAGCTATGGTGTTCTCTGTTAGCCCTGCATTTGTCATCCCCTGTTTCATAATATGTGCCAATCCTAATAGTTTACGAGTTGATCCATTGGGAGATATGAGTTTAATTATGTTGGAATTGATTTACCTTTTGAACAGGAATAAAGTTTGATAATGTTAGAAGACCTGAGGAATGTTTTTCTGGTCTATTGGTTTTGTTGTTTCCTTACATTCTTGATTATGATTATGATTAAATTTGCTGCAGCTGTGCTCCATTTCTGTGTGTGCCATTCAAAGAATAAGAATAAGATTGGTAAATATATGGCTTTTCTTTGTGTTTTTTTGGTTGTACTCATGCTGCTAATGGTGGTTATACTCGATCAGTTTGAAGATATTCGTTTCCATGACGTAGAGTGACTCACCTTTTTAAGAGAAATAGAATTTGAAGACATTAGTTTTCATGTTCTTCCAGTACTTAGGTTCATGTATTCTTAAGGATGATTGCAGCTGTGTATGAATGAAAAACAATGGTGAGGTTTGGCTAAAGGTTCGTTGTTTGATTGATAAAATTAATTTTGAGCTTATAGATTGAGAGCCATGATTCATGATTTTGGAAGCCTAGTCTCAATTTCCTTTCTGCTCATGATATGAAATCAAAGCGGTTCAATTCATTGCTGACATCTAATACGTGAACCCAAAACAAAATAAAGAAAAATTGTAGGAATGAAATAATTAGGCAAGGAAACGAACTCTCCAGAGTTTGATTTTCATCAATTGATTTTCCAAGATTAGATTTGCTAATTAATATTAATGATTCCTTTTCTGTTAATTATCACGATGTAAGATTTCATTCTACAGCATGTAATTAATTGGAAACAAGTTCATTCTTCCATGGAAATTAACATTCATTTCTGAAACTCTGTTGCGGAATTCATGATTGATGATCATCTCATTCCTAGGAATAATTTAGGAGAGTAGGCTATGGAGATCATATGAATAGGTAGTTGTTTCAGTTGTAGATTAAGTAAAAAGGTTAGTAATTGCCTTAAATTAATTTATTATAGGCAATATTATCTAATCCTAATCCATCATCAATTATTGAAAGAGTGATGCTATTAACTTCTCTCTCTCTCTTTTTTCCTGTTACGTTTTTAATCTTAATTAAAATATATTGTAAAAAGATGACACCCCTAGGAACTCATTTTCTCCTTTCTTTGAATTTTCTTCAGGAAATTAGGTTTTTCATTTCTTGGTTTCTCTGAACTGGGATTCTTGTGATTGATGACAATTTCTTCTTGTTTGTTGTTTGTTTGATATCATTGATGTGATTTGTGCTTAGTTGTAGTTTGTTTTCTTCTTGATTAATTCTTGAGGGTTGAGTTCGATCTTGGAGTTCAAGAGGAGCGAGTTTTTCATTCCGAGTTTATGAAAGAAAGATTTCCCAAGAAATTTCCAGATTTCTTGGTGTGCTTGTGCTCTGAGAGTCGGTTTAAATCTTGAATCTTGTTTGGTGTCTCGAAGTTGTGTTCGTATGTTCCGGGTTGGTGACAATACATTTATGTACATAAAATGAAAGAATTGTTGAGAGAGAAAATAATTATCTAGATTTATGATGCAGTGTGAGAACGTGTTAACGAGTCCAACGTAGGATTGGATCTAGGATGGATTTGAAATTCACTAAGAATAAATAAAATAGGTATAAATTCTAAAAATTTAAAATCCAGAAATTTGAAAACTAAATTTTTTTATAAAATTCAAGCATAGATGTCCTATTTATAATAAATTTCTTGGGTCTTTAAAATATAAAAGAAAAACAAAGACAATAAAGAACAAAAATGATATTTTGAAACATGAAAATCAAGTTCAGAGTCGGCTGTGAGTGAGATCCAATGTTGGACACGCTCTGTCTAACGTAACAGACATCGAAATCATCCTTAACTAGCCAAGGATGCTCGTTGTCTTTCCCCCATGCCTTCTTGGGCACAACCCGCATCCAAGAATTGACACTAGTTGCTTCCTGTTTTCCCTCCATGCTTTTCCTAGTGCAACTGGCGCCAGACTTCTCCAAGTTAGGCGCCAGTTGTGCTATGCTTTCATGCATGGTTTTTGAAGTCTGTAGCCTCCATCCCGCCTTCTTTCACATCAGTTTCTCCTACTTAAAAAAACACTCTTTCTCGAATTATCTCTAATATATAGGTGAAGTTTATCTTTAAGTGTCATAATATGAAAATAAATAAACCATATTATCATTGATTTTTCTAAATTCTTTATACCGCCAGTACTTCTTTGTCTGTAACTTATTATAAATGATTACTGAAAATCTCTCTTTCCACAAAAAAATTATCATATCACCTTTTTTAAAAGTTCTTACCGTCTTGTATTTGTCGATAACTGTCTTGCATCTTGCATTGGCTATCTCTATCTTTTCTTCACCCTCCATTTATAAATCTTTTACATCAAAATTCAAATCATTTCATGATGAAAATCTAAATAAACTATACAGTAAGGTTGATTTTCATAATGGAGGAGATATGATACGAGACTATGAAATTTGGAAGAGATATGATATATATTAATTTTAAATTTTAATATAATTATTATTATAATTTTCCCTTACAATTTATATTATAGATATATATGCTCTAGTATTGAATTTTCAGAATTACAAAGAATTGTTAATTTCGTAAAGAGAATGGTTGAAACTAAAATGAATTCGGTATATTCATGATTTATTTATTGATTATGTTGATATTGATTATACCCGTAACCTATCCATGGATTGGCTAGTTAGCAGGAGTGAATTTGAGATTGTGTAGTTAGGTGCACGATCTTGAATTCGATTCTTTGGGTGTGTCCATGATTTAAGTAGGGGATCGTGGCGATCGGATGCTATATTAGCCTCTTCCGAAGATTAATCGAGATGTGCGTAAATTGATCTGAATACCTCGATTATAAAAAAAAAAAAAAAAGATTCTACCGGTAGCCACTACAACTATTAAACGAGTTTTTATAATTATGAACGAGAGTTTTTCTATTCATTTGGTAAGTAAAAGTAAAACCATTCAATATATTTTTTAATATAATTTATCCAAAATAGAGATAAGAATGAGATGACTTTTGCCCATTTATATATATATATATATATATACATTATTGTTTCGAGGATGCTTATATAATAAAAATTGGAGAAGTTCTAATCATATATAACTTATTTGAATCTCATTATTATCCTTGTATTTATGTGTATTCCTCTCATTTCTTAAGGACACTTCTTCATTTTTATTTAATAATAACAATTATTAACTCACTATATAACAATTAAAAACATAAAAATCTAAATCATATAAAATTATTACAATAATTTAAAATTATATATATATATATATTAAATTAATAAAAATTACACTAATAATTTATTATAAAACTTACGAATTTTTCTCTCTTTCTTCTCTTCTTTTTGTTTCTCCCTCTCTATCTCTCTGTGCAGCCACGTTCTACTCTTTTCTTCTCACGGTTTTTCTTTTTTCGTTTTCAGAAATAAAAAATATCCCAATTATAATTATAATTTGAGCACTGCCTCAATTAACAAACTTTCAATCATTCTTCTCCATTTCTCATTTTCTACCCTACGCCATGTCCCGCATTTTAGCCATCAAAATTAATTCTTATCCATTCGACTTATTTCAATTAAAGTCTCAATTTAGTAAAAATCACATTTATGTTCTTTTATAATAAAAATTAATCAATTAACCCCTTTCTTTTTCAGAGATATTACAAATAATAATTTATCTTTTTCAGAGATATTCCAATTATTTTAACTTTTTACTTGTAAAACGAATTCAATAATTAACTAATCAAAGCATGTATGAAGCTTCCTTATATAATCATTTTCTTCTCTCATTCTGCCAGATCATTGGTTTCTGTAGTGATAAAGTAGAAAACATGATTACGACTCCTATTAATCCATATATGGGCACATTTCAAAACCTACCTCATCAGTAACTCCAACCACCATGTCTGCTTTATTTATTTAAATTCCGTTTTCGTGCAAATTAAACAACAAACTACCGGTAGAAGAAATAAATAATAGAGAGGAAAAAAAAAAAAGGCTATGGAGCCAAAACCACCAACTTTGGGGGGCTCTCTTCCAGTGTCTTGTGTTCAGGAGCTGGTAAAGAATCCGCTGACGACAGTTCCACCACGATATGTTCGCCCTGATCAGGACTCTCCGTTCATTTCCCATGACAATTCATCACCACAAGTTCCTGTCATCGATATGCAAAAGTTGCTCCATGGAGAATTCATGGATTCAGAATTGGAGAAGTTACACCATACATGCAAAGATTGGGGTTTCTTTCAGGTAAATTTTTAAGCTCTCGTATTTCAGGTCACTCTTTGTGATGTCTGAATATCGGTGATCTAACTTGTTTCCTATTCTTTATAGTTGATAAATCATGGAGTGAGCAGTACTTTGGTGGCGAAAGTGAAGCAAGAGATTCAAGATTTCTTCAATTTACCAATGGAGGAGAAGAAGAAATATTGGCAACAACCTGGGGATCTGGAAGGATTCGGACAAGCATTTGTGGTGTCTGACGAACAGAAGCTTGATTGGGCAGACATGTTCTATGTCGTTACTCTTCCAACTCATCTCAGGAAACCATCTCTCCTCCCCGAGATGCCTCTCCTACTCAGGTCCTCTCTGTTTTTTGTTTTTTTTTAAATAGTTTAACTATTGAAACCATGTAGTAATTGTTGAAATAAAGCTAAAATCAATTTGATTATTATCTTAATTTGTAACCAAACTTTCTCAAAGTAAAATTTTAATATGTATTAAGCTCACGAGTGTTTCGAGTGAAGAGTGGACAAGGGAACATCTTAATCATTGACCAAAAAAAGGAAGCTAATACTCAGTTAAGTTAATGCGTTGACTATATACTGCTTAATGCAATTCTTTATGCAAAGAATTGAGTGAAAAAATACCGATCTGCCAGAAAATGAAAAACTTATTATTCAGGTGCCTGCTTGATCTTGCTAAAAGCCAGATATGGTTTTCTATGACAAAAAGGATTTGCATGGTCAACATTTTGTCATCCTTCTAAGTTCTAACTGTAAAGGTAATCCTGCAAACTTTAAGCTAGAAGCTGAAAGATTGAAACTGAATACTGAAGATTGAAACTGGGAAAGAAGCTGGAGTTGAAGAGTAGTTAGTTAATAACTGTAACTGAAAGCTGGTAGAAAAAGAGGGAAATGGAGAGTGTACGCATGGGAGTTTGAATTAGTTAAATTCTGTTAGAAGCATGTGATAATGCATGCCGTACATTACAGAATGCTAGGTGACAGACTTACAATACTATAAACTGAGAGTTGCTGTGATAGAAGAGTGGATTGAGATTCCGCTTAACTTGTATATTCTTTTTCTCTCTTTTGATTCAATAAATCAAGTCCTGTTTTTTTCTTGAAGAGGGAGTATTCGTTTGTTTATTTCTTTTTTCTTTTCTGGTTTTATTGGTAATCAATTGTTTAAAGGTTTTGAGATTAGCCTTGCAATCTGGATTGATTTGTTCATTGAATATTGGATTGAATATTGTTCATTGAATGCTTGTTGGTTCGTGTTTGTTTTCTTCCTTTCTTGGGGCTGGATTTCATCCTGCAAATACTCACACTAACGCATGTTTTTTTTTTGTGTGTAGAGATACCTTGGAAGCTTACTCAGCTGAACTAAAAAATCTTGCTTTGAACATCCTCAACCAAATGGCAAAAGCTCTGAGAATGGATCCAAAGGATATGAAAGAATTATTTGAAGAAGGGATGCAGGGAATGAGGATGAACTACTATCCTCCATGTCCCCAACCGGAGCTTGTTATCGGCCTCAATCCTCATTCTGATGCTGTCGGACTCACCATCCTCCTCCAGCTCAATGAGATGGATGGCCTTCAAATAAAGAAAGATGGAAAGTGGATTCCCGTTAAACCCTACCCTGACGCTTTTGTCGTAAACGTTGGTGACATTTTGGAGGTAATGTTTTATCCGCTCTATTTTCCATGGCCTCTACTGATAATAGCATATATAGTATTATTTTCTGTTGTGATTTTGCAGATTGTTACCAATGGTATTTACCGGAGCATCGAGCATCGAGCAGCGGTAAATTCGGAGAAAGAAAGGCTGTCTATCGCAACATTCTACAGCCCAAAACTAGATGGAGATATGGGCCCGGCACCAAGCCTCGTTAAACCAGAGACTCCGGCCTCGTTTAGGAGAATTGGCGTGGTAGACCACTTCAAGGGATATTTCTCACGCGAACTGCGTGGAAAATCATACATTGATGTCATGAGAATTCAAAACGAATAAAGCAAAACTGTTGATTGCTTGCATGTAGAATCTAGAGAAGCAGAAATCCTAGTTCAATTTCTCTTCTTCAACCTAGATTATAAGAGAAGCAACTGTCAGAAAATAAATTTCTCTTCTGCAGACAGAATCGTATATCCCAGATAAAATTTAAATGTATATCGAACTGTTTATCTTTGAGAGCAAAACCCATGCGAATGTGTCATATAACATCAAATCTCCACGTACTTGTACTCCATTCATTTATAGCATCTTTTGAGCATAGATTGCTCATCATTTCACAAGACACCAAAATCTTCCTTTGCAGATGGGATTTTCTCATCAATTTCAGTTAATTGTAGAAGCTATTTCTCATGATTTAATAAACTCTTTACTATCAGCCATTAGTTCCATGAAAACTTTGACATTCAGATGCAGGTAATAACCATAGAAGGCCAGTTATGGACCCAGCAATGCCCTGTGAACATTTAGTGACACATTCCACTGTGTTCTGAACTATTACCATATCATCATCAGAGGTTACTGCAAGAATTTTTACCTATTTCATTTACTGGCTAACCTGTAAATGAAATGTAAAATATAAAGAACAGGAAATTCGATAAATCCTGCCAAGAAATTCGACATTACTGATTTATAGTAAAACGAATGAGACGAAAGAGGACGGAAGAGCAAAATCTCTAATATATTACTAGACAATGGCACAACAATGAATAGAAAAGAGAACAAATTGAAGATGCAACATTGTTTTCTATTCTCAAATAATTTAAAAATAGATAAACAATTTACAGTAAATGTCAATATAATACATTTACCCTATGCTACACGGACCGATGGCTTCATTCCCTATCCCAAACCTGAAGTATATTAATCCATAAATTCCAACAGTACCTAAAAGTGATAGATCTTTAGCAGTTAATGTTGGAACAGAGCATGATCCTTACAGCATGCATCAGCTGCATCACTATTGTTTCCAAACCTAACAACAAGAAATTAGAAAGAAATATGAAGCACAGCACAAGATGGTATTTAATAAAGATAACTACACAATAATAACTTAATAGCCTTACTATGAAAAATAATATATAAAAGAAAAAGAAACTATAGAAGGAGAAAAGGAAACAAGAGCCAAAATCGAGAACCTAAGGCCTTATACCTGATAAGGGAGCAGGTCATAGGACATCATGTGTAAAAGGAAATCACATATAACAGGATGAATGATGCAGAGACTTTTGTGCATCTTTAACTTAATGAATAGCATGCCTATTCCCAACCTTTTATGCTAAATTTATATCTTTCTTGCAGAAAAAATTGTCTTTCTAATGGCTTCACAAGGGAAATTAGTTGACTTTCAGAAAACAAAAAGAGGAGATCCATGTTCGTGGTACTGTAGTGTACATAGCTTCAACCAGTGCAAATATTCTCAATAAAGATAGGAAACAATCATCATAAGTTTGAAAATTTCCAAGTGGTCTAAATGACAGAAACAAATTACAGCATTATATTGGTTTCTAAGCTGAAGGGGATACATCAGTATACACAAAATGTCAAAATTAATCAATTTTCACCCTCGTATTTTCACAAAAGGTCAGAATATGATGGTAAACAGCAAAACATAGCATAAATAGCTCAACTATGATTTTACAATCTTTCCAGGCTCCCACTTTTTTATTTCTTTTCCTTCTTGCAGTGGTTATATGATTTTGAATTTGTTTCCCTTCTCCCACAACTAACTCCTAGCATGGATTTTTGAGTTTTCCCCTCCAAGTCACATTCTATTAACTTCTTTTTCCAGCTCCATTTGGTTGCCAATAAAAATCCTATTCTTTCTCTAGGAAAAATCTCCCATTGTTTCGAACAGAAACCCTCAAAAATTTGTCACCAATTACACTAAAGCTAATTTTTGCAAATCTCCAAAGGTTTATTTGGCTTCAAAAATTGAAAAATCATCCTCCTTTTACACCACTAAATAAGAGGCAACTTAATAATATCTGCAAACTAAATGATATCCACATCAAGAACCTTCCCCACAGAGAGAGCAAATCCAACAATCATAGATTAACAACCAACCACAAATGCAAGATTATGTGTTTGGTATAACCAATTCCATAGATACCAGTACCACACTAAACCTCTCCTTCTCACTTTTTCTTTAATATCTTATTGTTGGGATTTCTGCATCTACCGAAATTTCTCCACCGATCCTCTCCTCAAGGGCTTCTAGGAAATGAAGTTCTTCCCCATCATTCTCTCATCAAATATGCAGTATGGTTACTAAGAACCATCTCCTTCCTCTCCTCTCAAATTATTAAAGATATTACCCAAAAAGAATGAAATAAAGGTATCAATTTTTTCAATGTTAACCCAAATAAAAAACCTAGCCATAATTTATGTTAGCAATAGAATAAATACAATCACACATTTAGGGATCTATATGTAAAACAAAGATTATTATAGCCAAATATAATAAAAAGACAGAAATTACTAACATAAAATACATCAAATATCTTTTACATTAAACTTGAACACATCGTTTCATCGTCTCAACCAACCGACTTTCCCACCTTACTAATAAACCCAAAGGGTAAAAAAAAAAAATCAACAACAAACATTTCGTAACTAAATCTCTCAAAAACACCCTCCTTAACTAAACTAAAAAACAACATAAATAAAAGAAAAATCAAAACTTTAAAAGAAAAAAATTATACCTTTTTGGCAAAAACCATGGCCTGCGTAGCCTTGAGGCCGAAGTTTAGTTGTTGCAGAGCACATCTTAACAAACCCTAACAGATAAAAAAAATGTTTGAAAAGAAAGAGAGAAAAGAGACGTTTGAAAAGAGAAAGTGAGGTTCTGGAGTTCTGGGTAGTAGCAGAACAGGGGTAATGGGTGAGCAGAGAGAGAAATGTGCTCTTATAGACTGCACGAAAGCCGATGTACAACAGTGACAGACAGAGAGAGTGACTGTTGGTGCTATTTAATTTTTTGTTCTGGTTCTGATTTTTGGTGGGGTACGTTTGCGTATCCGAGGTCTTTTGTTGTCGTTCTTCTTTAAAATCTTTCTTTGAAAAATGAAACCCCCGCGCTCCTTCCATTCGAGGATTTTGTTTCCATAATAACGAACGGATCCCAATATTATTATAATTTTACAAATAAGGATAATTTCTTTTTCGAATTTTGTCACACAGGATCCAAATCTACCCACACATTATATGTGATATTTTAAATTTAATATCTGTTCATTTGATTTATTATACCCTTATAGATAATTAAAAAAATAAATAAATTTTTAAAAATTATTTTAAGTTACAATTTGTTTGGATATTTTGTTAAAGCTCATACCCATTTCCAAATCCTTATCCAGGTCCACCATATAGACATATTATCCTTAAGTAAATCTCTTGATACGACGTCGTCCCAAAAGCTATTTACGTCATGTAGGAGATAATGAGATTGTCTCGGGTACTCTGTTCTTGGCTACTGAACAGGAAGTTTTCTTTAAGTTATTCACGGTTGATCCGTACTCGGGTAAAGGGTCTTCAACAACAGGCCTTCTGAGCTCGATCTCGGAGAATCGGACTGATATGATCCACAAAAAACGGTAGGGACTCGTGAACACCCGGAATATACAGGCTTCCACAATGTTACAGTCTGGTGTCATCAAAGCCATAACTCTCTGTATAAGGGCTTTCCGAGAACTAAAGGACTTCATTCTCGAAAAAACTGAAGGCTTTACTCGGAGAAACGTACACTCGGGAGGGTCTCAGGTTGACGTGATAGAAACAGTATCACAGTTTTTCACACCATTGATTTCTGCAACAGACTATTTTGGGCACGTCAGTCATACAGTAATACGTGTCCAAATGTACGAATTTCTATACTTCCAATATACAACAATAAGAAATCAAAGGAGAAACATTCTAAGGCATTCTATTCTGATTACGTTATTTTTTATATTATTTTTACAGACTTCAAAAAATGAACATTCTATGCTTTCATGCATACTTAATCTCATATACAAAGTAAAACCCTCTCTGACTTAAGTATCGAAGGATTTTTGCCGAAAAACTGGTTTTACCCCTGAAGTTTTTAGTGTTTTGCAGTTTCAGGTTAAAGAACGAAAGGAGAAAACCAGCTGGTGTTCGAGGTTAAGGACGACACCAACTTCTTGCATCAACATAATTAAATTAATTTATTTAAATATTTGAATGTAAAGTTAACTCAAAAATTTTAACTCAATTTCATTTAAATACAACTACTGAAGTTTTAGTGTTATTTAAAAAATAAATATCTTGAATCTATTTTAATTAAAAAAAATTAAAATCTATTTAATGTTTAATTAAAAAAAAAATAAACAAGCGCATACTTGATTATTTGGGGGATAATTGGAGATTATGAACCGATTTGGTGTAAATGGACACACTATATACTTATGAGTCATGAATTAAATTTTAGGGGGTCGGATGTTCTTTTCCCAGTCCTTCAACTCCACCCAATGAAAAACGGACACGCCCACACTTTCTTAACACGATTCTTTTTTTTCAAAGCAGTAAATTACGAAGGGATAACATATTTAGAATGAAAAGCGCTTTTTCCAGAAGCACTCTCGAAACGTTTTTTATATCTGCAAGAAAGAAAAAATTAAAAAAAAAATTCCTACGAATGAGAATTAAAAAAAAAAAAAAATTAAAAAGAGAAAAAAGAAAATGTAATCTGTTGGGGGATTTTAGCGTCACCCAGTCCACAGGCCCAGGCCTATCTATAGTCCCTGGTCCAGGCCCACCACGCAGTGGTACTGTTCCTCCAGACCGACCCCCCGACAC
>JAVXUL010000006.1:6899924-6915318 GCA_035590515.1 Trichilia minutiflora | reverse complement strand
TTCTTAGAGGATAACAATTTTATAAAAAAAAATTAACAAATAGAAAAGTTACTCATGAAAACAATATATGCATGTTTAAACAAATGAAAAATCTACTCGTAAAGACAGTTTTCAACAATATATATAGAAAAGATGTGTATATATAAAAAAAATTAACAAACAAATAGAAAAAAATGCATACAAAGTGTTAACATTATGGCATTTTTTTTTTTCTATTTGTTTATTAATTTCTCTGTATGCGTACATCTTTTCAATATATATTGTTGAAAGGTAAGTGAAAGATAGTATAACAAAAGAAAAAGGAAAGATCATATAGAAGATTTTTAAGGAGAGTTGAAAATATAAGAAAATATATTTTTTATAATTATAAAATTAAAAAATAAAATTATATAATTGCATTAATTTTTACCTCTTAAGAATTGAACTATATAATTAAAGGTTTCAATTATATTAATTATATGATTAATTATATAATTATATAGTTAGATAAATATGTTCAAATTGTATAATTATATTTAATTATATAATAATAAAACAAACATGCCCTAAGTGATATTATAATATATCAAGTGTTTGCAAGAAAAAAAATGAGAGTCATAAGACAAAAGAGAAAAATCTTGGTGGAGATATTAAAGTGGTTAATAAAAAAGTAAATAAAAGCTATTTTAACCTTAACTAATATTTCCGGACAAACGCGTTGCATTATCAAGACATCTTATTTTACCTTAATTTAATTTTGAAAGTAAAATAAGTAAAATATTTAAATCATTTTTTAACTATATTTTTAAAAATCAATTGAAATTGCTTTTAAAAAAAAGGGCCATTAGTGCAACTTAAAATAAATAGGACTGTATTTAGAATTTTTTGAATGTGATTGGTCCATGGACATGTCCAATAATGTCTATTGGGCTTTCTCACATCCAAACCCAATAATATTTATAATACATATTTCTAAGATAACTAAATTTAATGGAGAATACAATTGCAACTAATTAATAACTAAGCAAGTATAATTGGGCTTTGTTTAGCATCCATGGATTATAGCTTTTAAAATAGTTACGATGAAAGAGCGTCATTAAATTTTTTTTTATTTTATTAATATTATCATATCACGGCAAATGCGGTGATCCGTAGATACTTGGATTAACATTCATTTACCGTTTAGGAATGTTTAGATCAACTCAAAATTCCTCTTCCTCTTGCAAATACAAAAATAAAATGATTGAGCTAACAATATTTAAATCTCTAATTATTTATATTTTTATGAATAATTTTATAATTTTTTTTTATATAGATGAAAATCCTAATTAATCTATTAAATCAGACACAGACGTTTGACATCGTTGCATTCGATGAGATAATTCAGATAAAATTTATTGTCTGACTTTCTTAATACTTCAATAAGAGTTCTTGATAATTTGAACTCAGGATCGGCAAGAACGGTGTCCAACGAGCCTTACCATCAAACCATTTATGGGGGTTGAATAATTCTATAATTTACAAATAAAATTTATTATTTTTTTAAAAATGATTAGAATACTTTTTACCATTAAATTATATATTTACACATGATTAAAATTTAATATTATAAAATTAATTCAATTATTTTAATATTGAATTAGGAATTTATTTCATATAAAGAAATAAATTGTGTTTTTTATTATATTGTTAATTTCGTGCTTACAATTGAAGCAAACATTTATATCTTATAAGAGAAACTAATATAAAATAAAAAGCAAAGAAATCGTGGAGCAACATGAAATGCACAACATTGCTTTAAGAGTTTAGAATTCATTAATCAAGTGATAGAATTCAAAGGAGAGTATCGTTAATGCTATCAACATTCCTAAGAGTAAGCAATGTGTGTAATTAAGAAGCATTTTATTAATGGACAAAACTTGTAATCAAAGTAAAATAAACAAAGTTTTTAGTAGGTTTAAAATTATTAATTAACAAATATAAATGAGTGAAGCTGTCGCTTAATTTAATTCTACCCCTCATTTATGTTGAGTATGAAAATTTAGATTCTATCATACACAAATATAGAGAGAGGTTATGTTGTCAAATAATATATATACTAAATGTTTTAATTATATTTTAAAATTAAATAAAAATGCACACACATACCTATTTATGTATTCCACACCAACCTTCTGAGTAGGATGACAAAATCTCCTATAGGATCAATCCAAAATAAAGTAAATTTGGATAATATAATAATAAAAATGGGGTGAAAATGAGAAAAAAGTAATTTCCAAATTATCATTGAGATAAAAAATGGTTTAGTATTCCCCATTCAAGAATCACGCTTCTACCTTCCCCATTATACATACATATAAAAATTAATTTTTTTATATAATTATCTTTTATAGATTTTTTTAGTGTATTTACTAAATAGTAAAATAATATTATTTTATAAGTATTAATGCATAAAATCTATCTCACTATCATGTGGATCGGGATACAATGAGATTGACTTTGGATATCACATAACAATGATTTAAACGATTTTTAATTTCTGTGAACTTATAAATACAAAAAAGTTCAGAGTGATACCGGATTTTCGACAAAAAAACTTTGACATTTAAATCAATAGGAGTCAAGACCACATTATATAAGAATAAAAGAATAAAAAATTAAATAAAAGAAAGGATGATTTTTGTTATCACCAAATATATATGAAAAAAAAGTGAATATAATGAATAATAGTTACTAAAAAAAAGGTGAAAGTCAAAGGTTAAAGGTCTCAAACCTCTTTCTTGATAAAATCAACTTTTTTTTAAAAAGTAACTATTGTGTCTTACAAGTTTTTTTACATGAACTTTTAAGAGAATAGAGGTGATGAATGACTTATGGCAGAAACTTAGCATGTATTGCAAGGTTCATTGACTGCCAAGTAATCATTGCATTGCGTGTCTATTTTCGGATTTACATACAATAGGTTGTTTGTTGGGTTATTATGCCATACAACTTGGTAGGAGTCCTTTATCATCGTATTCTCATTTATAACATTGTTGGTTTGTGATTGTTGAGAGTAAGATAGAAATTGAGGTTCATGACTTGGTGAAAAAAATTCTCAAGCTCTTCCTAGGTGTGCTCTAGGGTGTTATTAGAGATCTTATCTCAAAGAAAAAATATACAGTATTGATGAGATTAGGTCAAGATTAGTGATCTTGACAAAACTCCAATCTTAAAAATATAATATCTAAATAGATCCAAGTCTTTAATCATGTTCCACAAATGATGATGTATTTAGGATGATAATGTGGACAAATGTTCATTACTATCTATTGAAAGTGATTTTATTATGATATCTTGACTTTTAAGTCATAATTTATAAGAGATTCACTTGCCTATGTTGTCAGGTGTTCACTTTCATTATTAATAGTAGGTAAATTTTACCTCTAATAATAAATAAATAAAAATATATTTAGATAATATTTTATTAGAAAAATCTTATAATCCATTTTTTTTATTCTATGAAATAGTTAAATTTTACTTTCAATATAATTATTATCACATAAAATTAAGAAAATAATACAATAATAATATTGTTATTGTATATAATATAATTTTGTAAAAAAATAAGTGAGCATAGATAGTTTATTCCTCACACGAGGATTTCTCATTTTCACTCGTTAATTTATTTGAAAATAGGGTGAATAACAATGCTAAATAAAATAAATCAGTTAGAAAATAGAAGTCTTCCTCCTCCTCCCAAGAAGAATATAAAAATTCAGTTTGGTCGTTACATTAATGAAATTTGTCTGAACATATACGTATACATATACATATGAGCATGAATTTCTAATTAAGCTTTAATAAATCATACAGCTACAGGATCTTATATATTTTATTATTTATTCTACAACCTCAGTCAAGATCAAGCTCAACCCACATTCGCATAGAATAAAATTATATAAATAAATCTCGTGTGTGTGTGTGTGTGTATATATATATATATATAATATGAAGTTAGGCAAATAGCACGTAATATATGATTGAGATTTCACATATTTTTAATTTTTAAATTTTTGTTCTTCCTATAATCCTATTTGATTTAGATGTAATAGCTTTAGTGTAGATAATTACATATTTATAACAACTAATCAATTCCTTAACTTCAAAGTTTTGGACAATTAAGTCTTCGGCAGAATTAAAAAAAAGGGGGGGAAAAGTCCATTTTATGTAGATATCATGTCAATACAAAAGCATTCCATTCAAGAACACAATCATTCTGAAAAAAAAAATCCTAACACAAATCTATCTATTTATGTTGCATTTAATCAACGCAAAATTCATGATAAATAGAATTCCAATTCACATCCATTTGTTTCATTTTAATCATACACAAAGTTGTTGATATGACTATAGAGTATAGCGTAGGATTTAGAATTGTCCAAAATCCTATAATTTTGACTGTGGAATTGATGTTTGTCACCATGATCCTAAAGATATTGGTTGCTTCGAAAATGCATATTTAATTATGAGAAAATATAAAAACTAATGAAGACAATCCAATCAATGAGAAGAAGTCAAGTGAATATAGTTTTTTTTTCCTGCTGCTGCTGCTTCTTTTTTGGTGGGGTGTGTGTGTGTGTGTGTTGTGTTAATCTTGCAGGAAAAATAATGGCCGGTGGATTATCGATTTGGTAAACTTGACAATCAACATTGACCAACTAGCGTTGAAAAAAATGAGGTAGAGGTTGGTAAGAGAACACTCGGCAACTAATTTTGAAGAATACCAAAAAAATAAATTAAATTAAATTAATGGACTTCTATTGGGAAACAAGCAACAAAAAAGTAAAGGAAATTGACCTAATAAAATATTAGGTAAAATATATATTTTATTTTATAGAAAATTGTATTATACATGAATAATAATAATAACAATAATGAATGAATGAATATGATATTTTAAAGTTAATTAATTATGATATACTATTTAAGATGAACAATGAAATAATTTAAATTTTATGAATTATAGTAAGAATTAATGTTTATAGTTTACGTGAGAATTTAACGAACTGAACGTATGTGTGGGGTAGTTTTTTAAATATTTAAAAATTGATTTTTATTTTCTAAAAAAAAGATATTTTAAAATTAAGATAAGTTTTTTTTAAATTATTTGGTATAATAAATAAAATAAATTTTTTTATTAAAATTATCATTAAGAGTATTTAATTTGATTAAACCAAAATATTTAAAAGTAAAAGTTAAGAAGGATATTTTTAAAATAAAAAATATTATATATATTATTGAAAAAAATATGCGAGTGACACGTGAGATTTTGTTAGGAAAAAATGTGACACTTTTGTCCTAGACATTTTAGCCTTCTAAGTGGCCTTAGGACTCAAGTGATCCAGGAAGTTACCCTTTCAGGTGGACTAGGCATCAGGTACCAAGGAATTAACCTTCTGAGAGGACTCAATCTCCCGCCCCGAGAAGTAATTCACCGTTTATTCTCTCATCATATTTGACTTTGGTAGTAAAATTTTTTTCGTTGAAAATCCCATCCGACGTAATTTTTAACGTGTTATTGTCTTGTAAGGATTTGGGAGTAAGGCTCTACAAGTAGGGATCCGATCAATAACCCTCTCTTACGTGGATCCATTAACGTAACAACCATATTTATATTCACACCTCAATATATACATATAATGAAAAGAGAAGAAATATTTTTTTAATTTTTAAAATTTTAAATTTTTTATATTTTAAATATAAAAGATTATAAATTTTTTTTTATTTTTATCTGTATGATACAGTTTTATTTTTAATAGAAAGAGTTTAAAAAGCTCTAAAAAAAACTGGGTAAACAAACAATGAAAAGTGAAAACAGATTCTCCATTGAGTCCTGACTCCGTCAGTCCGCACATCTAACAGAGTTCGTAGATTGTGGCAACATCTTTGCCTCCAGATCCAAAGGAGTGATTTAACGTCACACCATGAATTTAGTTAAAAGATAAAAAAATATCAAATTAATTTATTCAACAAAAAAAAAAGAAAAAAAGAAACTCATTTAACACTAGAACTAGAAATATATATATATATATATATATATATATATATATATATATTAGCTGATTAATTTATTTATGTTATAATATTTTTAATAGAAATGTTTTCAAAAAAATATTTTTGAAATGACGATTTTCACCATCACTTAAAGTTTGCTCGTTAATTTTATGATTAATTTTTCAAAATATTTCATAAAAATAAATAAAATAAAAAAATATTTAGTCTTCTAAAAGAAGGTTTCAGAGAAAGAGTATGCTAAGTTCACGTTAAATTAGGACTAGCAATCCTATAATTAAGGCAGGAAGCTGAGTTTGACGTCTCTCTTCCTATAAAGACAGCAAACACATAAAGGTTGTTACCTTTTCAGTTTTGTATCACGTTCAAACTCTATTCAGATCTCATATCACTGGTCTCAAGTCATAGTTTCTGGTATTTTCTCTCGTTTTCTATTCTCTTTCTCTCTGTTTTCCGGCGAAAGAAAGTTTAACCTAAGCTGCTCTTCTTCTTTTCTATTTTTATTGTTATTGTTATTTTGTTGTTGTCAGAGATCTTGATCAAAGAGTGATGGTGAACGGAGAACCATCGTCGACGAAAGACAAAGGGAAGAACAAAGGAGATGAGAATCAGAAAATTCCATTCTATAAACTTTTTGCCTTCGCTGACAAACAAGATGTAGTTTTGATGATCATCGGAACTTTGAGTGGAATTTGTAATGGACTCTCTCAACCAATAATGACTATTATTTTCGGTTCCCTTATCAACTCTTTCGGATCTTCCAGTCAATCCAACGTCGTTCATGAAGTCTCCAAGGTGAAAATTCATTCGTTCATCAGTTTTTTTCCTCGTTGAAACTTTAATAACATAGTCCTATTTTTTTTTCTTTTTAAGGAAAACGATGGATTAGGCAAAACAGTTATTTTCTATAGCAGTAGGAAACTTAAATTCCAAGTAAAACCAAGAAAATAATTTTCATTCTTTCTTTCGTTGTAAGGAAATTACTTAACTAATTAATTAGATTTTCATAAATATTATAATATAATTCTATTTCCAAACAATATTGAAATATTTCAAGAACAGGAAGTGGGATCGTTGGATTGGAAATTTCGAGTCAACTTTATATAATGGCCGACATAAATTAGGGAATACCTCATAGCACTATGACAAGTTTCAGCATGTTGAATATGTTTGGTCTAAATAGATTGTTAGCAAGAGTAATATAATTATAATGCCCCTAAATTAAGCTAAACGGTGTCGCATATCTCCAGCATGCATGCATGGCCGATGGATGTAAAACCATATTAAATCTCCTCTGTATTATGGTTTTCAGGTATCTGTGAAGTTTGTGTATTTGGCTGTTGGTACAGGAATCGCTGCATTTCTTCGTAAGTACAAAGAAGAAGATTTTTTTTTTTTTCATGTTTGTTTTATATATATATATATATATTTATATTTATATACTAATTTATTTTACTATTTTTTTTTCCGGGTAAAAGCTAAAGTTGATTATAAATTTAAGTCAATCGATATCATCACATTCGCGTCTATGCATTGATTATAATATAGTTGACAAGCGCAGCTAGATAACGAAAGTGACCGTCGAATTGAATCTCGCCACTGGTTTTCATGGGCCAGTCGTGATATTTTAACGCACATCAAACTATTAGAATAGACATAATACCGATACCATTGCATTTATGTCGAATCTACTTTACATTCAACGAATGAACGATCATTTCAAATACGATATTATGTCTTTGCTTGTACAGTGCGAGGTTATTTAGAGAAATTGCTTTTTGTGAAAACGCTAGAAAGAACATGTCAGTTCAAGTATATTTTCAGAAAACAGCTCAGGTGCTTTTATAAGTACACTTAATGTTTTGTAGTGTTAAAGAAAATAGACAGATAATTTGTGGAATACAGTAAAAAATCCTTTCAAGTGCTTTTGTCATTATGCAAAGCACTTTAGTAAGACATTCTTAAAATAGGTTTAAGGCTGCTGAGTTTTTAATAAACTTCAAACAATTTGTAATTATATTCGTTTTTTTATCCTTGATATTTAATTTCATCCCAAACTTACCATGACTTATGTAAAACGGTCAATAGTCAGCCTGTAATTGTTAACATGTGTGGGTTCTTGAAACGTCTGAAGTGCTGAAAGTCAGGTAAATTCTGAATTCATGCTCAAGTTCTCAGCATTTGTTCCGCATTATTACAGAGGTGACCTGTTGGATGGTAACTGGAGAGAGGCAAGCTGCCCGAATTCGAGGTTTGTATTTGAAAACAATATTGAGACAGGACATTGGATTCTTTGATACGGAAACAGTAACCGGAGAAGTCATCGGAAGGATGTCTGGAGATACAATCCTCATTCAAGAAGCCATGGGAGAAAAAGTAATGCTGTCTTCAAATAAATATCAGCTCTTGGTTTTTTAAATAGTACATGGAAATCCTGATAGATAGTTTATGTTGATAGGTTGGGAAGTTTATACAACTCATGTCAACATTTATTGGTGGCTTTGTAATTGCCTTCGTAAGAGGATGGCTTCTGGCTCTAGTTCTGCTCGCATGCCTTCCTGCTATCGTTATTGCTGGAGCAGCTATGTCATTGATCTTGACAAAAATATCAAGTAGCGGACAAGCAGCTTACGCAGAGGCAGGGAATGTAGTGGAGCAGACAGTTGGAGCCATTAGAACAGTGAGTTGCGAATGCTACATATATTTATGTGATAGATTTCTAAATTCCCACATGCCTAATATATTTACATTCTTTAGGTTGCATCCTTTACTGGGGAAAAGCGAGCAATTGAAAACTATAACACCAAGCTTCAAGTTGCCTATAGGACAACCATTCAACAAGGGCTGGCCACAGGCTTAGGACTTGGTTCTTTTTCGTTTATTATCTTCAGCGCTTATGGACTTGCCATTTGGTATGGATCCAAATTGATCATAGAGAAAGGATACAGTGGAGGAAACGTCATCAATATTATTTTGGCAATCATGACTGGCGGAATGTAAGTTTATTCTGACATTTGATTCTGTAATTCACAATCTATATGTTGCTAGTACATAAGCAATTTGCTTGATACTCTTTTCTGAATCCGCAAACTTTTGTTGTGGCAATTTGGATTAGGTCCCTGGGTCAGACATCTCCATCTGTGAATGCTTTTGTAGCAGGGCAAGCTGCGGCATATAAGATGTTTGAAACAATCAAACGGAAACCGAAAATTGACTCCTATGACACTAGCGGGATAACATTGGAAAACATCGAGGGTGAAATTGAGCTCAGAGATGTTCATTTTCAATATCCTGCTAGACCTGATGTCCAGATCTTTGCAGGATTCTCTTTGCATGTTGCCAGTGGAACAACGGCAGCTTTAGTTGGGCAAAGTGGAAGTGGGAAGTCAACAGTCATCGGACTTGTGGAGAGATTCTATGATCCTGATGCTGGTGAAGTACTTATAGATGGTGTTGATTTAAAGAAGTTGCAGCTCAGATGGATAAGGGAGAAGATTGGACTGGTTAGTCAAGAACCTAATCTGTTTGCAACTACTATAAAGGAGAATATAGCGTATGGGAAAGAAAATGCAACTGATCAGGATATTAGAACAGCAATTGAGCTTGCTAATGCTGCCAAATTTATTGATAAACTTCCCAAGGTAAATCCATTTTCTTTAGGTGAAAACAGGGTCTTAGATCTTTGTATCATGGAACTATTGCACATAAATCAATTTTCTATTGAGAACTGAGATCATAGCAAATTGCTTGCAGGGGCTTGACACAATGGTTGGTGAGCATGGAACTCAACTATCTGGTGGACAAAAGCAAAGAATTGCAATTGCTAGGGCCATTTTGAAGAACCCAAAAATTATTCTTCTGGATGAAGCAACAAGTGCCTTGGATGCTGAATCTGAACGCATTGTCCAAGATGCATTGGTAAAAGTTATGACAAATCGGACAACTTTGGTGGTTGCACATCGCTTAACAACTATCAGGAATGCTGACATGATAGCTTTGGTTCATCAAGGGAAAATTGTGGAGAAAGGTAACACTGGTAAACCTGCAGTTTCATTTTCAATCTTCCAGAAGTGTTTTCCAGGTTACAAAACATCAAAATTGAAATACAGGGACTCATGACGAGTTGATCCAAGATCCAGAAGGAGCTTACTCCCAGCTAGTTCACTTGCAAGAAGGAGCTAGAGAAGCTGAAGGGGCCGCCTCAGCCACTGATGTAGATAAATTGGATACAAATGTGATGAAGTCTGGAAGCTCTCGATTTTCTATGAAGAGATCAATAAGTAGAGGTTCATCAAGTAGCCGGCACTCTTTTGGTTTAACCTATGGTGTTCCTGGTGCCATTAATATTTATGAGACTGAAGGTAGTGTGGAAAGAACTGAAACAATTCCGAAGCAGATTGAGAAGCGACGGCAGGTTTCCATCAGAAGACTGGCTTATTTGAACAAACCAGAGATTCCAGTTTTTCTGATTGGATCAATTGCTGCAGGGATAAGTGGTGTTGTCTTTCCTGTATTCGGTCTCCTACTCTCATCATCCATTAAAATGTTCTTTGAATCACAACATAAGCTACGAAAAGATTCCAGACTCTGGGCACTTGTATACGTAGGTATGGGTTTAGTTTCTTTCCTCGCTGCATCCTTCCAGAATTACTTCTTTGGAATTGCTGGAAGTAAACTGATTAGACGAATTCGATCAATGACATTTGAGAAGGTTGTGCACCAAGAAATCAAATGGTTTGATGATCCTGGAAATTCAAGGTGAGATAAAACAACAATAATTTTCACACGGTCAAGAATTATACTTGTTTCTCTAATCATGACTTCTATTTGGACTTTCCAGTGGTGCAGTTGGTGCGAGATTATCAACTGATGCTTCTAAAGTTCGAGGTCTTGTTGGTGATGCCCTGGCCCTGGTTGTCCAGAACATAACAACAATCACAGCCGGTCTAGTCATAGCTTTCACTGCTAACTGGATATTGGCTTTTATAGTTTTGGCAGTATTGCCATTGACGATGGTTCAAGCATACGCTCAAACAAAATTTCTGGAGGGCTTCAGTGCAGATGCAAAGGTTAGTCTAGATCTTAATGTTCTGTATCCTGTATAACAAAAGCTTATGCCGTAAATATGCTTATGATGTTGTTGATTCATGCAGGTGATGTATGAAGAAGCAAGTCAAGTTGCTAATGACGCAGTTGGCAGTATTAGAACCGTTGCCTCATTCTGCGCAGAAAAGAAGGTGATGAATTTGTATGAGTCGAAATGCCAAGGCCCCCTTCAACAAGGAGTCCGTCTTGGACTTGTGAGTGGTGCTGGTTTTGGTTTTTCCTTCCTTATGCTCTATTGCACAAATGCGTTCTGCTTCTACATTGGAGCGGTACTTGTGGAGCATGGAAAAGCAACATTCGGAGAAGTTTTCAAGGTAAAATTTCAGCCATTTGATTACTTTCTTCCTTCACCTTTTTAGAATTCATTAGTTATTAATCTGATTTAGATGTGGTTTTGCAGGTTTTCTTTGCATTGATAATTTCAGGTATAGGTGTGTCCCAAGCCAGTGCCATGGCTCCAGACACCAACAAAGCTAAGGATTCTGCTGCTTCAATATTTGAAATTCTAGATAGCACGCCTAAAATTGACTCAAGCAGCAATGAAGGGGTGACATTATCAAGTGTGAGTGGTGATATTACATTAGAACATGTCGGTTTCAGATATCCAACACGACCAGATGTCCAAATTTTCCGTGACTTAACCTTGAGCATCCCCTGTGGGAAGGTATTCAGCACTACATATATTGATATTTTAATTTGCTCCACATCACAAATTATTTTCTTAGCTTTGGTGTTCTTTGTGCAGACTGTTGCTCTCGTTGGAGAGAGTGGTAGTGGGAAATCAACTGTCATCAGCCTTGTAGAGAGATTTTACGATCCTGATTCTGGTCGCGTATTATTGGATAATGTCGAATTACAGAAGTTCAAACTAAGTTGGTTGCGGCAACAAATGGGTTTGGTCAGTCAAGAACCAATACTCTTCAATGAAACCATTCGCACGAACATAGCCTATGGCAAAGAGGGAGAAGTTAGAGAAGAAGAGATCATCCAAGCAACAAAAGCATCAAATGCGCACAGTTTCATAGCTGGATTGCCACAGGGATATGACACCAATGCGGGAGAACGTGGAGTTCAGCTATCTGGTGGGCAGAAACAGAGAATTGCCATAGCTAGAGCTATATTAAAGAATCCCAAAATCCTTTTGCTTGACGAGGCTACAAGTGCATTAGATGCGGAATCAGAACGTGTTGTACAAGATGCATTAGACAGGGTAATGGTAAATAGAACTACAGTGGTTGTCGCCCACCGGCTTACCACTATCAAAAATGCTGATATGATAGCTGTAGTGAAGAACGGTGTAATTGCAGAGAAGGGAAGGCATGATGATCTGATGAAAATCACGGATGGAGCATATGCTTCATTAGTAGCGCTGCAAATGAGTTCATCCTAAGAGAATCAGAAGCACTTTGAGCCATGTCTATTAAACAGATAAATTTACTATCAATCAATCTCGTAAGGCGTGCATATCTATGTCTTACAAAAGCTCTAATGTGTATGTCTTTGTCTCATAAAATATCTCAAGTCTCTATTTCACATGATTAGAGACATAAAATACATTAATGGTATGAAAAAATATAATTATTGAAAAAAAATTCAAACAGTTTTACAAATATCAGAGATGTTACTATTAGTGCCTAGTATGGAAAAATTACCAAGTGATATTTGGTCACAGAAATTTTTTTTAGAATTTTATCCCAGATTAGCAATTTAGCACACAACATTAAACTCGTATGAGCGAAAATAAAAATCTAGAAGCTTTCCCGTTAATACTTCCAAACACCCAGACTCCTATGCGAAAAAACAACTAATTATATTCTGCAAACCATGGAACAATTTCAAACATATCCCTAAAGAAGGTACGGATGCTGTATTTCTTCCAAGAAACCGGAATTCGAGAAGAAAACAAAATGAGACTATAAATTTAGAACACATGCATCTTTATAAGAAATCAAACAAATTACAGCAAATCTTCTTAAGAACAGATAACGATTATTTTTATATTCTACTTCCATTTCCTTCATTATCTGCTTCCCCTCTCCTTCTGGTATTTTTGTATTTGCTTTTTGTGGATTTGCTCTCTTTCATTTCCAAGTTCTATGATCCCATTTTGTTCATGTTTTGAACTTTGGAGTACTAACCCAAATCTTGGTGTTTCTGTGGTCGCGCATGGACAAATAATACTGGATAATATTAATTTACAGAAGAGGAGATACTGAAAGCACAGAAAATGAAAGGAAATGAAAAAGCCAGCAGTGGGAAGAAAGGAGACGAAGTACTGAAAAAGTGTCGTTTTATAAGCTGTTTACATTCGTAGACAAGCAGGATCACAAATACATGATGTTAGGAACAATAGGTGCAATTGGCAGCAGCCTCGCGGAACCTCTGATAACTCTTATTTTTGGCAAACTTATCAACTCATTTGCCTCAGCAAGTCCTTCCCCGGTTGTTGACGAAGTTACAAATGTAGAGACCCCAATGCTAATTCACCTTGCAAGTTTATTTGTAACAGAATAGAAGACAATTGCAAGCCTAAATACCCTCATATTTATACCAGGATCTATTTTGTTTTACCACAGCTTGGGAATCCAGGTAACAGGTGTTGGTTAAAGCTACAAATAAAGAGCTGGAACTTCTAGTAAATGTGGAGCAGAATTTTGAAAAGAGGAGTTCATCTTCAATTCTGAAAAAGTTACAGCATATTTATACATCATTTTGTCAAAAATTTGTCAATCAAACTTTCATGATGTAGGGAAGTTTGTTCACCAAACTTAACATACTTTAAGCTCTTTCATAACTTTACAATAACTTTTAACTAATAAAGATACGGAAGATTATAATCATTACAAAAGTTACAGAATATCAAAATGACAACATATGCATCAAACCAGCAGATTTCTTAACACTCCTCCTTGAGGCATGTGATGGAGTGAGAACCAATGAGTGATCTCAGAAATTCAAATCTTAGTTTCTGCAATACTTTTGTGAATATATCAGCGGCTTGATCTTCACCATTACAATGTCTTATCATCACTTCTTTTTCCTTTTCAGCTTCTCTTATTGCATGGTATCTTATTTTAATATGTTTTATTTTGCCATGAAAAACAGGGTTCTTTATCATTGCTATTTGTTGACTTGTTGTTACAACGAATTTCAGTAGCTTTCTCTTGCTGAAAATACATATCTGTCATGATTTTCCTTAACTAGATTGCTTGGTTTACAGCAGCACAAATAGTAATATACTCAGCTTTTGTTATTGATTGAGCAATTGAAGATTGCTTCTTTGTTCCCCAACATATGACACCTGAACCCAAGGAGAAACAATAACCATTAGTACTTCTCATATCCTCCACAGAACCATCCCAATCACTATCTGAGAATCCTAGTAACTTGATCGATGAAGTCTTTCTGTATAGCAAACCAAAACTTGAAGTGCCATGTACATATCTGAACACTCTCTTGGCTGCTACTAAACGGATTTCTGATGGTTCATTCATGATTCTTGATAACAAACTTGCAACAAACATGATATTAGGCCTAGAAATTGAAAGATAAAGCAAAGAACCAATCATACTTCTGTAAAGAGAAGCATTTGCAAGTTGAGCACCATCATTTTTCTTCAATTTTCCTCCATGAATAGCAGGTGTACTTACTGGTTTATAACTACTGAGATTGAACCGTTTTAGAATTTCACCAACATATTTTTGTTGAGACATTAAGATGCCTTGCTCAGATTGTTTGATTTCTAGGCCAAGAAAATAAAACACTTTTCCCAAATCATTCATCTCAAATACTTGCTGCATCTTGATTTTGAATTCTTCAACTAATTTCAAACTGCTTCCAGTAACAAGAAGATCATTTACATAAACAGAAACCACAAGAATCTCCTTTTCCAATAGCTTGACATAAAGATTTGCCTCGTTAAGACTTCTAACGAACCCCAACTCTAACAAATAAGTATCAATTTTTGCATACCAAGCTCTTGGTGTGAGATCATGGCCCATGATGGTGACGGTTGATTTCCATTTTCTGGTAGTTTTCAATCACCCATAACCCATAAAATCATCACCCACGTTTTGTTAACACCTCATAACTTCTTGATGGAAGAAGTTTATAAATAGGAGTGTTTTGAGGTCCCTCGGCTTGCTGAACTTGTTCAGAAATAATACACCATCAAATTGTAGTTCAGAAAGGCAGAGAAGCTCCTCAAATTCGTCCCCAAACTCGGAAAAACTCAATGGCCGGAGGTATGTTTTAA
>JAVXUL010000006.1:6880395-6899824 GCA_035590515.1 Trichilia minutiflora | reverse complement strand
ATAAGGCCAAAACGACTAGCATGGCACCCCGGCCATAATGCATACTCCATGATGCCACATTCACATGCATACATAACCTTGGCCTCCGGCCTCACATCTCAATGTCAACACATACAATAGGCCTCCAACCTTTTATCACAATATCAAAACATACAATAGGCCTCCGGCCTCACATTCATGGCAATATAGGTTTTATCATAACCTATCTCTATCACAAACAAGGGGCCATCCTAACCACCACACAACATTCATCCAACGCCTCCTCATTTCAATCATACATACATATCCACATACTATCCTATAGCATTATAATCATTTGTAAATAATGATAAATGAGGCGAAGGGAAGAGAATGTTCACTCACAGTCCTGGGGTGAGAAACCACCCTCTCGGTATCCTCCTCGCGACGGAGATCCTCTCGTCTCGGCTTTCGCTCCTGGATACACATACAAACATATATCATGAAGTACGTGCATAATACAATGCATGCTCATGCTACCCTCTCACCTCACTCTCCCTCTCTCTACCCACTCTCTCTCTCTCTCTAGAATAAGCTGCCTTCATATAAACCTCACTCTAAATATATATTTCTCAACAATTTCAACACCATAAGCTAACCAAAACCTCTAATTTCTCAATGCAAATGATAAACTAGAAAACTCCCCAAATCTAGGGTTTTGTGAACAGTAACTTTAAAACCTAATCTTGCGATTCACGTACATCAGAGGCTGAAAATGGAGAAATGAGCTGAGAGATTAACTTACCCAAGATGGTATAAGTGTTCTAAGTCCCTCTTTGCCCGATTCCCTTACTCGGCTACTGTTCACCATCACTTTTACTTTGTGATTCCTCATGAACCATCGCGTGAAACTCCGATCAGAGGGTGTTTCTGGGTTCTGGTGTTGATTCTCAGTTCATAGGAACTGGAATGGCGAAGTTCTGTGTAGAAATGGGGGAGATCAGTTTCATGGTGTGAGAGAGAGTGTTTTCTGTCATTTTTGGTAAAGAGAGAAGCAAAGCTTTCAAAATGGGGAAGACGACCTGTCCCCGAGCATATATGCTGTAAAATCCCCCAAAGGTGTCAATACGTTTGAAAATGTATCGATACCTTTGGCATTTTTCTCACAACGTATCGATACGTTTGCCCTAACGTATCGATACGTTTGGCCAAAATATTGTTCATAAGCCTGCAGGGTGTCGATACCTTCCTCAATGTATCGACACCTTTTATCGCAAATGGGTTCAATCTCTGTCACCAACGTGTCGATACCCCTTGTCAATGTATCGATACGTTGGGTACTATTTACTATTTATCAAGCTTCAAGGTGTCGATACCTTTCACCAAAGGTATCGATACCTTTGGCCTCAACAGTAAATGTATCGATACCTTCCTCAAAGGTGTCGATACCCTTGCCCACAACCTCAACGTGTCGATACGTTTCCTTAAACGTATCGATACGTTTGCTTCTGGTCCTTCTTCCGAGGACTATAACTTTAACTAGCCATAACTTTTTGCTCGGATATCCTCTCGGAACCCATAATATATCAATATGAAGTTCTCTCCGAGCTCTACAAAAATGACAAGGAACATTTTCTCAATTGGAGATGATTTTGGGGTCAAGAATCCAGATCTTTCCCATAAGCTCAAATCCAACACCATAATCTTATCCAAGATAAAATCATCAAGTTTTATACCCTCTCGTACAAAAATCTAAACACCAGGTCATGCACGTACACTCATGAGGGATTTATAATCATGCCCAAATGCTCAAGGACGGGTTTCACATAGGGGAACTCAGATCAATCAAATTAGAAGACCCTAACATCTAGTAGGGCCTATACATTTGGCAAGTAAGGTTATGCCACATTAACTGAAGAAAACCTTGAAACTCTTAAAGTTTGCCACCTAAAATCAAAGAGAAGGTGCTTATCTTAATTATGGGTTATTGATTTAACAAAGGCTTTGGAAAGATTAATGCTTATACACTATGGGCCGATGATATAGTGACACGTAAACCAATAATTTTGAGAAAAGAGCTTGGTTTAATGATGGATTGATGGCCTGAAAATGCTATAGGGAACTCTAATGTTTTCTACATAAGAATTGCAAAGAAGGTAACACATAGCAAAAAGTGAATAATTAATTAGTAATGATGACGATGATGACTGAGCATTTAAAGAGGGACTGTTGAGTAGGGTCAGTTGAGCAGAGAACTTAAATTTTTATTAAAATTACTTTTTAACTAAAAACTAGGGGGTTTAATATTCAGAAGATTTTCAGATTATGTAAGCCCAAAGCCTAACAAAGACCCAACCCTTAAATGACAGTTTAAAGCCCACCCAAATCCTGTATTTAAGAATCTTGAGAGATATCTTTGAGGCCAGTCATATCGTAATAAGCCTTGGGATGGATATATCAACTCGAGATCTATCAATTGAAGGTTTAGTACATGAGCCCGTGAGACTCCAAAATCTCTTGCATCACTGCTACATTATTAGGGGTCTTGAATGTTTTCGAAACCCCAAGACCTCTAACGCCAATTGATGTCTCAGTTTTCTTATGAGAATATGAGACCTTTACACTTTGAGAGCCTTAGATGGTCGGCAATACCTTGATGTCTCATATGTCATCAGAAGATCTCAGCTAAGAGTTACAAATGGATTCAGCTATGAATGAGCTGTTGAGATCATCCTGCAATAGTGCAATAGTTACTCTGATCTAGTAGAAAAATTCAAATAAGATATTTAAATGGATAGTTAAATACGGATAATTAATATTGTACTTATATCCCATTAAATAAGCACATGATCCCTCAATATGTAGAAAGGAATTGTTGATGCTTGACATGTGTACAACAATTACAAATCTAGATAATAAAAGATGAGAAAATCCAGATAAACTGATAACTGAATTCACTTGATTAAATTACTGCTAAATTTTCCCTCACTTTTAGTTTCTTTCTATCAAAAGCAAAACTTTAATTTAAATATTAGAAGATTTTCGTTGAAAAATCGATTTTTTTTCTTCTGAATGTGTTTTCTATTTTCAAGCAAAACCAATTCCGATAAATAAAGAAGACAACCTTAATACATGGAATCTGAAAATAAAAATTTCTTACACCAATATTTTATTTATTAATTAATGAAAAAATTATACTTTTTTAATAGTAACTTTATTTGTTGATTTAAAAAAATTATAATTTTTTTAAATCTTTAACATCATTTATTGATTGAAAAATTATAAACGAAAAACATAATATCCTATTCTAAAATATTTTTACTAAATTATTATTTTCTTTCTTATTTTAAATTTTAGAAAACCTAATAATATTATTTCTTTTTTACTAAAATGTTTTTACTAAGTTATTATTTTCTTTCTTAGTTTAAATTTTAGTAAATGAATTATAATTTTTTTTCTTCTTATAGGAATACTCTATTCGGTATAACTATTGAATAAATAATTATTATTCTTATAATTGTTAAAATATTTAATTTAATATTGATATTGATATATTTTAATTTTAAAGTATTTGACTAAAATATTAAATTATACATCCTTTTTTTAAGAAAAAACAAATTATGGAAACTATGTTGGTAAATAAATTTAAAGATTATATATTGAGATAAAGATAATTTTAATTTTTTATAATTTTTTTTTATATAATATATAATATTTTTATCTCACAATAAATTTGTTTTTAAAATCATGAAATCTTAATATTATTCACATTTGGCATGTTTCTAAAATTAATTAGCACAATTTAATACCAAAAATTATTGGCGGTTTCGTATCTTCTTCCCTCCTTTGCCCTTCCTAAATTCCCAAAAATTTTTCCCTCAAAAAAGAATTTTAAACCCAAAAAATTTTCACCGACAATTTCTTCACAAATTTTTTCCAGGTCACTCTCTCTCGTTTCGAATCTCTCTCTTGTTTCGAATCTCTCTCGAATTCAATCAGGCAGCAAAGCATAACAAGCCTTAATTTCTCGACAGTGTCCCCTCTCCACTCGATTATTCGTTGCTCTCTCCCAACCAGGCAGCAATCCGAGCCCTAAAAATTTCCCTTCTAGACCAGGCAACAAACCGAGGTTACAATTTCATTTAATAAAATATTTTCTCTCTTCGTTCAATTGATGTTTGGTATTTCAATTCGTTCATTTTGTGTTTGGTCTAGGGTTTAATTAGTTCACCTCGTGTTTGTGCTGTGGACGTATATTTCTGGAAACATTCTCTTCGTTATATAAACGAGGATATGATTTACTCATTGCTATAGCTGAGCCTGTTTGCAGGTATTAAAATAAATCAATTTTGTTGCTGCTAATTTGCAATATGAATACATCATAGAGGATTAATAAAGTTGATTATGGAAAAGTGAGGCTCGTGCTTAAAAAGAATTGGTATTTAGTTGAATCTCCATTTCCAGAGGTAATTTAGTTATGCTATGAAGAATTTGGACGTTTTTGGGTTGTCATGGATTGGTACTAATCATTATTCACAATACATGCGGGTGTTGAGGAGGTTGCTTCAGGATGCTGTTATATCAAAGGCCAGGATTGTCTTTGAGGTATGTTCCTAAATGCAATTGAGTTCATTGGAAGTATGTGTTTATATGTATATTGTTTGTTACTGACTAGCTTATACTTATATATAATCATTACTGTTTGTTGCTAATTGCGTCGAAATTGGCCTTCCTATGTTGATTCTACTGGTCGTTTGCCAGCAGGTAATATATTTTAGTCATTATGCTGGTATTCTTCATCATGAATATAAGGAAGCCTTATGTATTTGGTGCAGTATCTTAAGTGCTTACATCCAATGGCTCACTTCGTAGATGAGAGGTTTGCATTGCTCTTGTTTGGGTTTTTGCTGCTATCCTCATTGTTGCTGGTGCTTGCAAGAAAGTCTTCTCATTAGCTGAATAGATTGCATGGAAATGTTTGGTTTTTAATAATTGTATTATGTGTTGGCATTTGTTTAGCTGTTGGAGTTTGTGTTTGTGCAGAATGGGCTTCAGAATCTGGCTATGCAACACTCTGATACCCTTGAGAACTTGACTCCTGTAGTCAGGAAGCATGTTGAGGTTCTCAGAAAGATCCAGGCATGTGCTTTGTTCTGATTTTATTTGATTTTGTAAGGTCTTTATGATGTTGATACTTGAAAAATACTATGTGTTATTCTTGTTGATATGCTTGATGATGCACTATTTGAAGATTGTATGATACTGTTTTATATGTTTTGGTTGTTGGTTTCATTATGCCTGTACTGGTTTGCTGATATTTCTTATGGAAAGAGTGTATTTGAGGCTTTAAATGGCAGCAATTAAGAACCTTGGCCGGAGAAAATTATCTATTCCAAGGCTTTCCCAAGCATACTGATACTGAGCATATTGTTTTACTAGAGCTTTTGGAAATGACGGACCGTCTTGTTTCTTTGTTGTATTTAGTAGTGGGATTGTATATGACCAACAGTCTTGTTTCTTGTTGGTGACTATAGTAAATGTTGGTAAATGTTTTGTTAGTTGCTACAATTGGGATTTATTTGGGATGTTGATAGTATTGCATTATTAAATTGGCCATCTTCTAAAACTACTGTTAGATTTTGAGTTGGGCACTTATTTGTGCTAATAGCTGACTTGATATGGTATAGAGGTTTTATATGATCAGAATTGTTTTGGTGTGTCACCCTCCGTTTTCTTGTTCCTGATTATATACTGGTTTGTGAAAATTGTGTGATACCATTTATATGTTGGTTGTTGGTTGATCCATTACATATTGGTTTGCTGATATTGCTTTGTGGAAAGAGCATATTTGAAGCTTTAAATGGAAGCAACAACCACAACATTGTAGTTGCTTGCAAATAAACTAGTTATTGCAGGAGAGACTATATTTGAGTCTGATTTAATATTGTACTTGCTTGCTTGTCTGGACATCGAGTGTAATCCAATGTCTGTGTATGTCACAGGAAAGGAGGATAAAAGCTTGCATGATGTTTATGCATTGCCATTATCATTTGACATTTGTCTCGAGCAGCATCATTCAATGATAACATCAGATAGCCAGGAAAACTGTATAGTGCTAACTGTGCACAACACAGAAATTAACATAATAGAAGTGTGAAAAATGGTATGGGTTATTGCATGATGTTTTACTGCTTTTTTGCCTCTTAAGCTTTACCTTGCACTTTAACCTTTTGATAACTTTCAATTTACTCAACTTGTTTGTTATGGCAACACAAACATCTCTAATGATTCATCTTTGTTTCACTTTAGTTCCTCAATTAAATTATGTTAATTTATTTTATGAAGTTGCAACTATCTAAAATGTTTGAACTTCTAGATAAATATTATATTATTAATAGTGAAATATCATAAATTAATAAGGCATTAAGTGTTGATTCTTGCTCTTCACAAAATTATTTATCCTCGTTTCCTTCTAGGAAATCATGGATTAATTTTGTATATTTATAAAAATTTGTCAATAACTCAAATTGTTTTTGTACATGACTAAGCAATCGTGATTTCTTCCTGAGTGATTAAAAATTAAAAGACTGGTTAGTTAAGTTTGAATAAAATATAATTATCGAACATAAATTAAGCCATATATATCGGTTAAATCTGTACAAAATTACCAATATTTTGGACAAAAATACTCATAATGATCTATAAAACTCATAAATTAGTCAATTTAAATTATTAAATTATGATTCTTTTGACCAATTCACCATTGCTACTTTAGTCCAACCCAATTCTCCTATAATTATTTAATTGACGGAACTCAATTCACCTATAATTATTAAGACTTGCCCATTTGATACCGAGCATTTATTGTATTTAGTAGTGTATTCGCATATGACTGATAGTCTTTCTTCTTAATGGTGACTGTAGTAAATGTTGGTAACTATTTTGTTAATTGTCACAATTGGGATGTATTTGGGATGTTGACATTATTGCATGATTAAGTTGGCAGTTTTCTAAAATTAATTGTAGATTTACAGTTGGATATATAATTGTATTAACGGCTAACCTGATATGGCGTAGAGGTTTTACATGATCATAATTGTTTTGACGTGTCATCTGTCCATTTCATTTTACTCATTGTATTTTAGTTTGTGACTTGTGGTGCTTCTCATGTATATAAATGATATTACAGGTCATAGTAAACTTAAGCCAGTACTTCTATGGGGGATTTGTTTCTCCTCTTGTTTATTTGAAGGGCGTTTCCTTAATAAGGAAATCATCCTTTTTGTGATGCATTATTTCATATCTTTCTTTAGGTTTTATGGATCCTTACCCATTTTGATGGGGGCCTCTGATAGTCAGAGCAATCTATGTGTTTGGCATGATTGGAGCAGCTCTTGTTACATCTGCAGAGGTTCAATTACTATTCCAGAGGATTTTATAGTAGATTATAAAAACTTTAGGTTTAAATTTCAGTTTTTATATATTTTGAAATGTTGATCTTTTTATACAAGTTCTTTAAGTTGCAAACTGAGTCTAAATATATTGTAGTCCTAGATAGTACAGAGTCTGAATTTGAAATTTGATCCTGTTGGAGTAGAGAAATCTGCTGTTTGACAAACTGCTTTCTTAAACATTTCATACAGTCAACTGGAACCTTTTTTGCCGCATGACGGCTTGCAGGTGCAACAGCCCCTGCAGCACATGTCCTCAGCTGCAGTATTGGCCTGCAGGTTTTGTCACATCTGACATGTTTGTATGCATCTTTTTCCTTTACCTCTCCATATCTATATTTACATCTGTGTTAGTTGAAATTTGATATTTAATCGAATATGCTTAGTTTCTAAAGATGCATGGTATCTTTACTCGTAGTGTGCTGTTAAATAAATATTCTGCTGTAATCTCAAGAATATTCAATAATTACATGAAATCAAAATAATGTAGTGGAATTTCATCAGTATGAAAAGAACATTGAACTCAAGGTAGTAAAGCTCTATATAAGTTGGCATCAGGTAATTTTTTTTTTATATTCATTGCAGTGAGGTGGTGTATTTTATCTTTATTTTTATATTTTAATTTTGCATAATTGTTTCTTTTCTTTGTTTTTTTTACAAATTCTTTGTTAAACGTTTCCTTTTTCTTTTTGAAGGTTTTTGGTACAAAAAAGGCATCATGGTTCTTTCCATTGTTCTCAAAAGAGGATTTAGACAACATACCTGTACTTCATGGCCTAAATTTTTCAACAAGCTAAGATGCTTACTTCAGACATGATAAGCTTTTTGTTATTAGAGTTACTGTAAGTGTTTGTTTTATATTCTTTTAGTAAATTCGAACATAGAATTTACCCAAGATGGCGTTGATATTTTTTTTAAAATTTTGAGTTTGATGTCTTTTATTAATTAATTTTTAAGTTTATCATAAATTTATTTAATTACTATTAAAATTAGTAAATTAAATTTATATAAATAAAAATTATATTTTCCATTTAGGACAAGAAATTTTAAATTTATTAGTATATTTATTTAGGAAAAGAAAAGTGGTTTTGACGATAATGTCTCACTAAAACATCATTTGGCAAAGATTTCTTGTGTCGTCGAATAATATTTTGATGACAAATTGACAACATTGCGTTTCGTCAAATTTGTCTTGGGCAATGAATGTGTTATTGTATATTTTGGCCAAGCATCATCTTTGATTACGGCATTTGTTGCTGTTGCCAAAATTTTTGGCAACGATAATTGAATGTAGTCTCTAAAATTTTTGGTGGTTATCTTTTAAAAATAATTTGGTTATTTTATTTTTGTGACTAAAATTTTTAACGAAGATATTTTTTATTTTTAATGATATTTTGACTTTTAATGACGATGAATGTGATCGATAGTGTTTTTTCTTTTTGAGATATGTCAATATATTTTCACATATTCTATCGTTATGATTTTTTTTTTTAAATTATAGATATATTTAAAGAATCGAATTCAAAATTATGCGTTGCATTTAATTATGTGGTGTTAAAAATTTATTTTTGTTAATTGGACTATTCATGCGTGGGTGAGGTATGTCAATAATTTCATTATCTCTAGATTAGGACGTTTATTAAAAGTGGGATACTGTATTTAGTGGAAATGTAAAAATAGGTTTTCAATTTTGATACTGTATTTAGTGGAAATGTAAAAATAGGTTTTCAATTTTCCTTTTATTTATTGGAATTAACTTTTAGTTTATAAGATATTAATAAAATGAGGATCGAAACCCATTTCCCTCGTAGGAATTTCTTGTTCCCATCCCCAATTAAATTTATCCAAGCACTTGAGTTATCATTTCCGTTCTTTGCCTACAGCCTCTAACCTAAGTAACAAGTACATATTACAAATCTATATTCATCATCAAAGGCAATAATGATACATTTGAATCCTTGACAGCTTTTAAAAAAAAAGATAATAAAAATAATAATAAACACCATCTTATAACATATTTGTCGATTTATAGTTTTTCCACAGCCAAACACATGTAAGTTGAATTATTTGTGAATGAAATAAAAGTAAAATATAATAAACTCATTGATCCTTTCTCATTTAACAAAAATTGTGAATACAATTAAAATATTTACAATATTAAGTCGAGTTATATCTGTCCAACCTATGCATGTATTTGGGCAGTGGATGGGTTAGTTTGGGCCATTGTCTTCCCAAATGGATGCATGAAAATTTTTTCAGAACCTCGAATACCAAAACAATTTACCCTCGATCTAAGTGCCTCTATGCGCCTGTCAGCAAGTCTCTCTCTCTCTCTACCTATTTTTTCTTTTTTCTTTTTTTTTTAAAAATATTTATACACTTTTTTTGAGTTTGGAAGTATGTAGAGGATAATATAGGATGAAGTTTGGGTGTATAAAACTTTTTAAAAAAATAATTTTAAAAAATAATTTTTTTTAGAAAATTACTAGATAAATGTTTTTAGTCTAAAAATAACATATTTTTATACTTAATTTTTGTTTTAGTAAAATATTTTTTATCTCTACTTTGCTAGATAAGGCATGTAGAAAGCGTCCGAGAAAATTAATGTGTATTTATGTTACGACGATGAATTAATAATTTTTTCTTTTCCAAGTTATCTTACATGGGAATGGAGCAAACTCATTAAGAAAGAAATCAGTCATGAATTAATGACTTTTCCTTTTTTATGTAGTCTTATATGGAAATACAACAAATTTATTAAGTAAAAATAATTTTTCCTTCCAAATCATCCATGAATTAATAACTTTTTTTCTTTTTCAAGTAGCCTAAATGAAGCAAAAGCGACCATAAATTCTCTTTTCTGTTGGTTAGGCATGGAAATGAAGCAAAATAATTCATAAATTTCCTTTTTCCTCCGGCCACTATATATGGAAGCAAAGAGATATGAATTTGTAGATCTTTCAATTGCACCCATAACTTCTAAATTTTAGCATCTTGACCCATAAATTCCTTTAAATATTCAAATCTTTAACAATTTTACAATTAAATCCTATTAATTTTATTTAATTAATTCCCTTTTATTTCATATTGATTTACAAAAATTTTAATCTAATTAAAAACTCTTGAATTTGAAAATTAATAATTTAATTTTTTATTTAATTAAAGAATTTAATTAAATAAAAAATTATAAATAAATAAAATTATGAAAATTAGCAATTTAGCACACAACATTAAACTCTTGAATTTAAAAATTATCACTTACGGGTATAATATAGTGGTGACGGGTAGAGTTTGGGATGTTAGTTTGAGTGCACATCCTTAAGTTTAATCTTAATTAGTTAATCATTCGTTATTTAAACATGATATTTAAATAATAATAATGATATATCCAATTAATATTTTTTTTTCGAGATTAACGGTTCACTTAACTTCTCGAATAAGTGGTATACTTAATTAGTATTTTTTTCGACATTAGTAACATAAAACCTATTAACGGAGATGAAACCAAATACTCAATTAAACTCATATCAGCAAAAAATGGAAATTTACAAGTAGAGAAGAAAACTAAACCAGGCTATAAATTTTTAATAAATCTTTATAATAAATCAAACAAATTACAGCAAATCATAACGATTTCATATTCATCTTCTTCAATTTCCTTCATTATTTGCATTCCCCTTCTCTTAGTGGTATTTTTCTATTTGTACTGGTATTTTTCTATATGCTTTTTGCCGATTTGCTCTCTTTCATTTACAATTTTTATGATCCCATTTTGTTCATGTTTTGATTTTTGGAACTAACCCAAATCTTGGTTTTTCTGTTGTGTCGCATGGACAAATAATACTGGATATTAATTTTCTTTTGGGGGCGAAGAAAATGAAAGGAAATGGAAATTCTAGCACTGGGAAAAAAGGAGACAAAGGTACTGAAAAAGTGCCGTTTTATAAGCTGTTTACATTCGCAGACAAGCAGGATCACATATACATGACGTTAGGAACAATAGGTGCAATTGGCAGCGGTCTCGCGCAACCTCTTATGACTCTTATTTTTGGTAAACTTATCGACTCATTTGCCTCGGTAAATCCTTCCCAGGTTGTTGACGAAGTTGCAAAGGTAAAACCCCCCACAACGGCAATGCTAATTCACCTTGCAAGCTTATTTATATATGAAAACTCGTCTGAGTGACCTTGCTGATTTTCAGGCATCCTTGACGTTTGTGTATTTGGCAATCGGAAGTGGAATTGCTTCATTCATACGTAAGTACAAAAACCGTTCAAGTTTGTAAGCAGTTTGGCTAGCATTTGTTAATTCTGCGTTGTTGCAGAGGTGTCTTGTTGGATGATAGCCGGAGAAAGACAGGCTGCCAGAATTCGAGGATTGTACTTGAAAACAATATTGAGACAGGATGTTGGTTTCTTTGATACGGAGACGACAACTGGAGAGATCATCGGAAGAATGTCCGGAGATACTGTCCTTGTTCAAGAAGCCGTGGGAGAAAAAGTACCATGTTTTCCAAATACATACATGCTCTTGTTTTTTTTTTTTAAGTAAATGGCCTATAGGAATTTTAATCAATCGTTTTATTTATGTGTGACAGGCTGGGAAGTTTATCCAATGCTGTACCACTTTTGTTGGTGGTTTCGGAATTTCCTTTGCAAAGGGGTGGCTTCTTACCCTCGTTATGACTGCATGTCTTCCCGCTATAGCTCTTGCTGGTGGAATCATGGGAATGATCATGGCAAAAATGACAAGCCGTGGACAAATTGCTTATGCAGAAGCAGGAAATGTTGTTGAGCAAACAGTTGGAGCTATTAGAACGGTAAGTCATGAAGGTCAAATTTTTTGTAACCCTGAAATCCTAATCAATTGAATGTAATATTGTGATTCCTTCTAAACTGCCGACTTGTTTGATTCAATTCGAGGTTGCATCGTTCACCGGCGAGAGTAGAGCAATTAAAAAATACGAGGATAAGCTCTAACATGCCTACGATGCTATTTCTAAACAAGGGCTAGCATCAGGTGCAGGAGTTGGCTGTCTTATGCTTATTATTTTTAGCACTTATGGACTTGCTATATGGTATGGTTCCAAACTGATCATAGACAAAGGATACAGCGGCGGAATAGTCATCAATGTCATAATGGCAGTCATGACCGGTGGACTGTAAGTTTTCTGTTGGATTTTATTCATAATTCTGTAATTGCATTATATACATTATCTATAAGTTGCAAATACCTGAATCTTCTTATTTTGAAATGTAGGGCATTAGGTCAGACATCCCCATCTGTGACTGCATTTGCATCAGGGCAAGCTGCAGCTTATAAGATGTTCGAAACGATCAAACGTGTACCAAAAATCGATCCTTATGATGATACTGGGATAAAATTGGAAAAAATTGAGGGTGTCATTGATCTCAAAGATGTTTATTTCAGATATCCTGCCAGACCAGATGTCCAGATCTTTGCAGGATTCAATTTACATGTTCCCAGCGGCACAACAGCAGCTTTAGTTGGGCAAAGTGGAAGTGGAAAATCAACAGTTATTGGCCTGGTGGAGAGATTCTACGATCCTGAAGCTGGTGAAGTGCTTATAGATGGTGTAAATATAAAGCAGATGAAGCTCACATGGATAAGGGAACAGATTGGACTAGTTAGTCAGGAACCTATTTTGTTTACAACTACCATGAGGGAGAATGTAGCATACGGGAAGCAAAATGCAACTGATGAAGAGATTAGAACAGCAATTGAGCGTGCCAATGCTGCAAAATTCATTGACAAGCTTCCCAAGGTACACTTTTCTCAAGTGAACACACAATCTTAATTTTTTATATCATTTATGACAATTCTTGCACTAGCTAAGATGGATTGTGTTCTCCAGGGCCTTGACACAATGGTGGGTCAGCATGGAATTCAGTTATCTGGAGGACAGAAACAAAGACTTGTGATTGCAAGGGCCATTTTAAAGAACCCAAGAATTCTTCTTCTGGATGAAGCAACAAGTGCCTTGGATGCTGAGTCTGAACGTATAGTACAAGATGCCCTGGTGAGAATTATGACTAATCGAACCACGATTGTAGTTGCGCATCGTTTGACAACTATCAGGGATGCTGATTGTATAGCAGTAGTGAATCAGGGGAAAATTGTGGAGCAAGGTAGAAATACTAGACGATCTGTTTTTTGTTTTCAAACTTTTGAATTGGTTGTCCAGGTTCTGATATTTACGAGTTGAATTCCAGGTACACATGATGAATTGATCAGAGATCCAGAGGGAGCTTACACCCAGCTAGTTCGCCTGCAAGAAGGATTTAAAGAAGCTGAAGTTGCAGATAAATTAAAACCAAGTTCTGATGCAATAGATAGGTCTGGGAGTCACATATTATCTATGGGAAGATTGGTAAGTCAAGGTTCATCTGGTAGGCGAGTTTCATTACGTTTTAGCAATGGTGTTCCAGATCCCGTTTATCAAACTGAAGAAGGAGATGAGAACAGAACTACAGAAACTCCTGTGGATATTGAGAAGAGAAAGAAAGTTCCCATCAAAAGACTGGTATACCTGAACAAACCCGAGATTCCAGTTTTATTGATAGGATCAATCGCTGCAGTGATACATGGAACCATCTTTCCTGTATTTGGTCTCTTAATCTCATCATCCATTAACATGTTCTATAAACCACCAAATGTACTGAAAAAAGATTCCAAGTTCTGGGCAGTTTTATATGTATGTTTGGGTATCATTACTCTAATCGTTGTAACCATCCAATATTACATCTTTGGAATTGCTGGGGGGAAGCTGATACAACGAATTCGATCCTTGACATTTAGGAAGATAGTTCACCAAGAAATCAGTTGGTTTGATGATCCTGCAAATTCTAGGTGACATAACGATAGTAACTTTCAAGATTCTCGGAAATTAAGCATTCTCTAACCTTGACTTCTACTTGATATTTCAGTGGCGCTATTGGTGCGAGGTTATCAACTGATCCTTCAACAGTTAGGAGTGTTGTTGGTGATGCCTTGGCTCTAATTGTCCAAAACATATCAACAATTGTTGCTGGACTAGTCATAGCCTTCACGGGTAACTGGATTTTGGCTTTTATAATTTTAACTGTATCACCATTGATGGTTGTTCAAGGAATATTTCAAGTGAAATTTATGGAAGGATTCAGCGCAGATGCACAGGTTCATGTCAGCCAAAGTTTTTGCTGTATCCTATCTATATGTTCCTTCAATTATGTGAATTACATATTTGTACTGTTACTGATCTCTGCAGCGGATGTATGAAGATGCAAGTCAAGTGGCTAATGATGCAGTTGGTAGCATTAGAACTGTTGCCTCATATTGTGCAGAAACAAGGATGATCAATTTGTATCAAGCAAAATGCGAAGAACCCATGAAACAAGGAGTGAAACTAGGACTTGTTAGTGGTGCAGGGTTTGGCTTCTCTAACTTGATGCTCTATTGCATTAACGCATTTTGCTTTTACATGGGATCAATACTAGTGAAGGATGGAAAGGCGACATTTGGAGAAGTTTTCAAGGTAACATTTTGAAATTTTTCTTTCATTTTATTCCAGCTCCTTATGAGATGTGCCTAGTTTCTAATCTGAATCATGGTGGTTTTGTAGGTTTTCTTTGCATTTACAATTTCAGCAACCGCTTTGTCCCATTCTTTTGCTGCAGTTCCAGACTCCAACAAAGCTATGGATGCTGCAGCTTCAATATTTGACATTCTTGACAGTAAGCCTAAAATTGACTCAAGCAGCGAAGAGGGTATGACGCTATCAAGTGTATGTGGTGATATTGAATTGGAACATGTCAAATTTAGATATCCAACAAGGCCAAATGTTCAAATTTTCCAAGATATCTGCTTGAAAATCCCCTCTGGAAAGGTATTGCATTCAGGGCACCTCTAAATGCCATTTTGTTTGCATAAGATTTGAGTCATTTTCTTAGCTTTGATATTCTCTGTGCAGACTGTTGCTCTGGTTGGAGAGAGTGGTAGTGGGAAATCAACAGTCATCGGCCTAATAGAGAGATTTTACAATCCTGATTCTGGTCGTGTATTATTGGATAAAGTGGAATTACACAAGTTCAAACTAAGTTGGTTGAGGCAACAAATGGGTTTGGTCAGTCAAGAACCAGTACTCTTCAATGAAACCATCCGCACTAACATAGCTTATGGCAAAGAGAGCGAAGTTACAGAAGAAGAGATCATCCAAGCAACAAAAGCTGCAAATGTACACAACTTCATATCTGGATTACCACAGGGATATGACACCAATGTTGGGGAACGAGGCGTTCAGCTATCTGGTGGGCAAAAACAGCGAATTGCCATAGCAAGAGCTATACTAAAGAATCCGAAAATCCTATTGCTTGATGAGGCTACAAGTGCATTAGATGTGGAATCAGAATGCATTGTACAAGACGCATTAGACAGTGTGATGGTGAATAGAACAACCGTTGTTGTTGCTCACAGGCTTACAACAATAAAGAATGCTGACATAATAGCCATAGTCAAGAATGGTGTGATTGCAGAAAAGGGTAAACATGATGCGCTCATGAAAATCACTGATGGGGTTTATGCATCCTTGGTAGCACTTTACATGAGTTCATCATAAGGACAAGAAAGAAAGTTATAATTAGTTTCCTCTAATGCTACCAGAAAATCTATGTTTTAAGGAAAATATTTAACCATAATTCTGGTTTATGTGCTATGCAAATGGTATTTGGGATGTTTCGAGTAGGTGTACAATTTTTCTGTTTCCCCAAACACCTATTTTTGTGTTTATTTTTTGCGTGTCATATGTTGCTAGTGTTAATTTGATGTCATCAATACACAACATTTCACAACAGCTATTCAGATTATTTTAACTGAGATGTCAAATGCGGTTAGAAAAACAAACAAAAAAATTAAGAATTGACTTGATGTTGCAGTTTTTGTATACTGTGCACACTGCAAGATCTAAAGTAACAAAATAGAAGAAAATTGCAAGCCTAAATACTCCTAGTTTTATCAGGATCTATTTTGTTTGCCCCAACTTTGAAATTCAGGGTACTAGTCTTCCTGTTAACCAAGTAACCTGTTCCATTGGACTCGTCTTCTCTAAGAACATGGCATGGAAGCATAAAAAGAAGAAAAAATATCTTCTGGGCTCGTAAGTTGGTCTTGTGAATTGCAAAGGAAAAGATCGGTGAAAATTATCTCATTAACTTTTCATGTAGTCGGTACTTCCATTATATAACTGAACAAGGTCTTATTTGGCTGGGACATAATGACTGTTTTCCATAAAATTCTATAAAAAAGAATTACAAACAATTGAAGCCAGACAATGATAGATAGGATATTATTATAGAAACAAAGACATACAAATGAAAAATAATTAACAACCAATGACATACATAATTTTTTTTTTGTTGTTGACAGTGCCGAAAATTTGAGAGTAAATTTTCGAATAGAAATTGGAGTTGCCACCTATTCAAATAATGACAAGATAGATCATCGACTTTAAAAAAATAATTTAAAATTCCAAAGATTAGTTAATTTGAAAAAAAGTGTTAGACACTTCATAAAAACTGTTATCACAAATGTTAAACTTTCATTTGATATATGTATGCAGCATTACAAGAAAAACGATTTTTAGCGACATTATATGTCTTTGTCGAAAGAACAAAATATCATCGTTAAAAGTTTTAACAATGCTAAAAATATTATTGTTATATCATCGCTAAATAACTGTTGCGGTATCAAATAGCAATGCCAATATTATGTTGTGGCTATATATTTTAAGGACGACAAAATCGTCTCTAAATGTAATCTTTTAACAACGATATTTTTGTTGCAAATAAGTGTGGCCAGTGCTGCTAAAGGTTTGATTTCTATGACGACAAGAAAATTATTGAAGATGAGATAATATTACTGCTGTTTACATTTATAAGGATGACATTATGGTATTGTTAAAATTACACATTTTACGATATTGTTGATTTAATTTGGTGATGACTTTATGGTGGTGTTAAAAATTGTATTTTTATAATTAAATTTATATAAATTTATTTTATTAATATTTCTTTCCTTAAAATTTTAATACTATTATTAGTTATATAATTTAATTGAGATATTTCAATAGTAATTAGATAAATAAATAAATAATTTAATTAAAAATAAACTAATAAAAAAAATGCAACTAAAAGTAAAAATGATAAACATATTATTACAAACATTTAATATCACTCAAATTAAAATTAAAATATAAATAATTTAAAACTCAAGTGAATATTATTCATATATTATTCCAAATACTTAGAATCACAAAGAAATAAAAATATAACTGGAACCTAAGACTTGTGGGGTTTTCAAGGGAACAACATAACAAATTATGTAGTCATAATAAAAAACCAAGTAGGATCATGGAAACATAATGCTGTTTTTTAGCATTTCACTCAAATATCAAGCAAAACAACTAGGGGTTTGATATTATATACCTAGATATTATTATCTGGAGTAACCAAGTCGTCTCTAATTGGGCTCCAAAAATATCCACACTCCGGATCAAAGATGATGGTATAGGTAATTTATAGTGAGACTTGAAAGTATATGGATAACAATTTTTCCACAAGCTACTATGAGTTTATAAATTTTCCAACACTTGGAAAATAATCCTAACAAGATAAAGAAGTAAGAAATATAAAGGAAACTCTTTTCACTTTTCCATTTTTTCTTCTTCCTTTCTAGTTTTGTGAAGAAACCAATTTCTTCTCCTTTTCTTTTCAATGGCAATGGCTTCCACGGCTTCTCCTTCTTCTTCTCTTTCAACGTATGGTTTCTCTTCTTTTTCTATTAATCAAAACAAAATATATAGATTTTTCTTTTAGAAACCCACGTATGGCTTAGAAAAGGAGCAACACATTTGTCTTATAAACAATAAAGAAACGACAAATGGGAAGAGATTATTAGTGGAACTCAAAATCAATTAGTCAAAGTCATTGATATTATCCTTTTTTTTATTAATTAATCAAATTAATTATAAAAGGATAAATTCTTATTATCATTATTCCAAATAATAATAATAATATCTAGTCAAAAGTTTGACTTGTCTAACATATTAAATATTAAATAAAGATATATTTATCCAAATAAATATTAATTACAATAATTAATAAATTTAGAAAAATATTAGCCATTGATCTATAAGAAAAGATAAAAATTACCTAGGATTTTGACACTTGGCTATAATTTATTATGCCATTTGTCCAACACTAGTTTAATATAAATTAAATAATATTTATTTAATAAATAATAAATAAATAAATTTATTTCTTAATTAATAAATCAAAATATCATTTCAAGTTTCGTATATATCCATAAATCATATTTATAATATCTCAAAATTATCAAAATATTTTTTGACATATGGGTGCTAGTATTCTATTGTTGAATAATTTAATTTTTATATTAAAGATTAAAAATTACCTTCTGATCAAAGTATCAGAGAAATTTAATTTTTATATTTATGAAATATCATTAACTAACTTAATGATATTTATTTTGCCTATCATCATCTATCGGTTATTGTGTATGACTCCCTAAATTTACTATGAACTAAACATAAGTTGATACGAACTCTTTTGCATCATTTCGATACAACTCATTATAGTCAAAGTTTTCAATGATCATGAGTGATCTCTAACAAGATATTATAATCCCTAGAACATAGAGAATATAATTTTGTATAAAACCATATAGCTGTACTTACATGTAGTAAGGTCCTTCTACTGTCGACTTTTGATCGAGTATAGGTCATGATATTATCAAACCTCTAATTCGATTATAGGATCAGAAAATCAATCATGTACGAGATTCGTGTATCTAAAAACTTATTTTCAGAAATCACGAACTCTGTATGGATGGGTGTATTTCATATGGTGTATACGTGCAGGGCTAATCACACCTTGTACAAGAAGCCGGTTTGGGTATACTTTGTTTATATAGGTGTTCGGTTGACAGTCAAGAGGGGATCCGTTGGC
>JAVXUL010000006.1:6868417-6880295 GCA_035590515.1 Trichilia minutiflora | reverse complement strand
AACTCTACATATATAGCCCAGCAACTTTCTCTCCCATTCCGATGTGGGATTCGGCTCATCCCTGCCGTCCTAGAAGCTTGCCAGAAGCCGCTCCTTGCTCAGGCACCCTCGGCCCCGGCGCCACTTCCCGCCCTCATCGGATCTAGATGTTACATTATTACTCCAAAGTCCACCTTTGGGAACTGGATGAATGAAATCAATCGTTTTTGCCCAGTTTTGCGAGCTGTAAAGTTTCTTAGAAATCCTAAAGAAAGGGTAAATGAGTCTTGAATATTATTTATTCAGTAATTTTGTGTGCAATTATTGTTTTTCCTCTCTAAATATTGAATTTTAATTTGTTTTGGTTTTTGTATATGGATGATTGAATTAAACAGAAATGTTAAAATTTTGTATGAAGACTAATGTGTTTAACTATTATTATTATATTTGTAATTTATAATAGTTAATTAATTTTTTATTAATATTTGTATAATATACAAAATTTTAAAGTCGTTATAGTTTGATAGAGCATTAACTTTTTTATCCCGTTTTGAGTCTATATTACAATTTTGGTTACGTAAATACTAAAAAAATCAATTTAGAAAATTTTAATAATTATAAAAATTTTCTATCATAAATTAGTGATAGGTTTTTATCATATATCTGTGATAGGTTTTTGTCACATGTTTGTGATAGAAATGTGTCACTAATTTATGATAGTTTTTACTGTCACATCATTTACCACGTCATCCATATAATGTATCACGTCAGTAATATAATTTGTCATATCATCAATATAACCTACCACGTCAGTAATATAATTTGTCACATTATCGAATACATCAACAATATAAGTTGCCATGTCAATTGCAATGTCATCGGTATAACTTGCCACATCAACAATATAATTTCCACGTCAGTAATAAGAGTTGTCATGTCAGCGGCCAAGTAGGCAAACAATTATTTATATCATTTGCCACGTAAGCTAGTTTTTTTACCACATCATCTGTCACGTGGATATATGTTGTCACTGATTAGTGACAGAAAGGGTTTGTGACAGAATATTTTTTGTCACCTCGTCCTGACTCTGATTTTGGTGATAGAAAATTTTTTGTCACAAAGCATGTTTAGTCACCAAAGGCTATTTTTGTAGTAGTGTACGCTTCAATTGGAAACAAATATCAATACTTATATGATGTGTATCGATACATGTTTACAAAAGCTTCGTCATTGTGCTCCAACTGAAAGGATGTATCGATACATATAAAGTTACATATCGATACATGCACGAAAGCTTCATCAAAGCAGCTGATTTTCATCTCACATATCGATACATTCTCTCTTATAAATCGATACATGCACGAAAGCTTCATAATGGTGCTTGAATTTCATATCAAATATCGATACATTTTCAATATCATGTATCGATACTCGGGCATTTTTAGAAGGATTCTTAAATGTTTTTCCTTCATTGCATGAATGAAAGCTAACCAAAGTCATGATTTCTGAATTTTTTATTTGTAAATCCAATTGAATTGTTCAATTCAGCAACATTTTCCGTCATTTACATTAATGAAAGCTGGAAACCAATGCCATTTGTCAAAAGCATGAAAAATTAATTTGATACATGTCAATTGCATGAGAATCATTTTGCATGAAATGATTCTTATGTTTGCATGAGAATTTTTTCATCAATGGCATTTGAGGGTTTCCATTTTTAATTTGATTAATTGTAATGGCATTTCGTATTAAAAAGCAATTGTTTATGTCATTCATTAATTGTTTTTGAATCTTAGCAAATATGATTTGCTAGAATGTATATTATTTACATTAATTGTCTTAAAATAAATGTTATTTGTATTTAACAAATATTAATAAATTATGAATAAATGTTATTCTTAATTTATTAAACAACAACTCTCATACTTTATTAATTTGATTAACATTTTGTTATTGAACAAAATTAATTACTCCAAATAAAAATTAATTTAAATTTGATTTTAATTAATTTTTGAATAATCTAGAATTAATAGAATTCTAGTGAGAGTAATTTTTATTAATTGATATTGTATCAATTAAAAGACCTTCATAATAATATTGATGAATATTTTGCTTGTTAATATAATATTAATTATATAATAAATATATGTATTTAAATTGTTTGAATACATATATATAAATGCCATAATGTTTTGTTATATGTTTAATTTTGTTAAATGCATAAATATATATTTGATATATATAAATGATTATACATGTGACTAAGTGCATGCACGTATATTTTATATATATATATGTATATATTATTACACATTATTGTTATATGCTTTATGATATGTTGATATTTGGTTAGGTATATAAAATGTGTAAAAATGTATATACATAAAAACAAAACATGAGGTATGGTTTCAAACTAGTAATTGTTGTTAATAAAATTAGTTTGACACGTTCTATTTTGATATATTTTGAAAGCCTTGTAGATTGGTCTAATTTTCACCAAGTTTATGAGTTTTAACAAATTTGCCCCCAGTTTTGTAGATTTAACAAATATGATAGTTTAGTCCAAAATCTTCAAGTTTGAAAATAAGACATTTTGGTCCCTAAAAAACGTTTTGACTTAAAGGTACAACCATTTTGAGCTTATCAAAATGCTTAAATGATAATCATACATATAATAGTTAATATTTTGAGTAAATAAATCAATTTAATTAATCTAACATTTTTAAAATATATTAAACATACTTGTGTTTTTAATTTAAAATAACTTAATGAAAAGGTAAATGATTAATATTTTATTTTTTTAGTATTCTTGAAAACATTATAATTAAGATACCCAGGCCTAAAAATTTATATTACTTTCAAGTCCTTAAAATATTACATATTATAATTGATTAACATATAAAGTTAGTTTTATTAAATATATTTTACAGTTTATATTTTTAAAATAAGCCTCTAGGACTTAATCGGATAATTTATGTTAGCATAAGTAAGTTACATTTTTTTTTAATATTCATATATGTTTTTAAGTTTGGAAATGTGTATAAGATGATATGGGATAAAGTTTGTGTATAAAACTTAAAAAAAAATATTTTTAAAATATAATTTTTTTTACAAAGTTACTAAATGGAACCATAAATTCCCTTTTCCATTGGTTATGCACATGGAAATGAAGCAAAATAATCAATAAATTTTGTTTTCCTGCCAGCCTCTACATGGAAGCACAGATATGGATGTTTTGGTCTTTCAATTGCATCCATAACTTCAAAATTTTGAATTTTAACAACTTGACCCATAAATTCTTTTAACAACTTTATTCAATTAATCCCCTTTTCATTTCATATTAATTTTCAAAAATTTTAATATGTAAACTTTAAAAATCTAGAAGCCTTCAGTTGATACTTCCAAACATCAAGACTTCTATGCTAAAAACAAATCACGAGAAAATTTCAAACATTTCCGTAAAGAACTGACGGATCCTGTATTTCTTCCTAGAAATAGGAATTCGAGAAGAAACTAAACGAGGCTATAAATTTACAACAATTGCGTCTTTATAATAAATCAAACAAATTACAGCATATCCATTTAGGAGCAAATAACGATTCATTTTCAACTTCTACTTCCATTTCCTTCATTATTTGCACTCCCTCTCTCTTTTTGGTATTTTTCTATTTGCTTTTTGCCGATTTGCTCTGTGTCATTTCCAAGTTTTATGATCCTATTTTGTTCATGTTTTGATCTATGGAGTACTAACCCAAATCTTTGGTGTTTTGTGGTTGTGCATGGACAAATAATTCTGGATATTAATTTACAGAAGAAGAGATAGTGAGGCAAAGAAAATGAAAGGAAATGGAAAATCCAGCAGTGGGAAGAAAGGAGACAATGGTGCTGGAAAAGTGCCATTTTATAAGCTGTTTACATTTGCAGACAAGCAGGATCACTTATTCATGATGTTAGGAACAATAGGTGCAATTGGAAGCGGCCTCGCGCAACCTCTGATGACTCTTATTTTTGGCAAACTGATCGACTCATTTGCCTCAGCAAATCCTTCTCAGGTTGTTGACGAAGTCGCAAAGGTAAAAACCCCACAACCGCAATGCTAATTCACCTTGCAAGCTTATTTATATATGAAAACTCGCCTGAGTTACCCTGATGATTTTCAGGCATCCTTGAAGTTTGTGTATTTGGCAATCGGAAGCGGAATTGCTTCATTCTTACGTAAGTACAAAAACATTTGAAGCTTGTAAGCAGTTTGGTTAGCATTTGTTAATTCTGCGTTGTTGCAGAGGTGTCTTGTTGGATGATAACCGGAGAAAGGCAGGCTGCCAGAATTCGAGGATTATACTTGAAAACACTATTGAGACAGGATGTTGGTTTCTTTGATACGGAGACGACAACTGGAGAGATTATCGGAAGAATGTCCGGAGATACTGTCCTTGTTCAAGAAGCCATGGGAGAAAAAGTACTGTGTTTTTCAAAGACATATCTACTCTTGCTTTTTTTCTATTTTTTTTTTCAATTGAATGGTATATAGGAATTTTAATCAATGGTTTTATTTATGTGTGAAGGTTGGGAAGTTTATCCAATGTTGTACCACTTTTGTTGGTGGTTTCGTAATTTCCTTTGCAAAGGGATGGCTTCTTACCCTCGTCATGACTGCATGTCTTCCCGCTATAGCTCTTGCTGGTGCAATCATGGGAATGATCATGGCAAAAATGACAAGCCGTGGACAAATTGTTTATGCAGAAGCAGGAAATGTTGTTGACCAAACAGTTGGAGCTATTAGAACGGTAAGTCATGATGGTCAAATATTCTAAAACCCTAAATCCCTAATCAATTGAATGTGATAATGTGATTCCTTCTAAACTGCCGACTTGTTTGATTCAATTCGAGGTTGCATCGTTCACCGGGGAGAATAGAGCAATTAAAAAATACGAGGATAAGCTCCAACATGCCTACAATGCTATCTCTAAACAAGGGCTAGCCTCAGGTGCAGGGGTTGGTTGTCTTATGCTTATTATTTTTGGCACTTATGGACTTGCTATATGGTATGGTTCCAAACTGATCATAGACAAAGGATACACTGGTGGAATAGTCATCAATGTCATAATGGCAGTCATGACGGGTGGACTGTAAGTTTTCTGTGGGATTTAATTCATAATTCTGTAATTGCATTATATACATTATGTATAAGTTGCGAATACCTGGAACTTCTTATTTTGAAATGTAGGGCATTAGGTCAAACATCCCCATCTGTGACTGCATTTGCATCAGGGCAAGCTGCAGCTTATAAGATGTTCGAAACAATCAAACGCGTACCAAAAATCGATCCTTATGATGATACGGGGATAAAATTGGAAAAAATTGAGGGTGTGATTGACCTCAAAGATGTTTATTTCAGATATCCTGCCAGACCAGATGTCCAGATCTTTGCAGGATTCAATTTACATGTTCCCAGCGGCACAACAGCAGCTTTAGTTGGGCAAAGTGGAAGTGGAAAATCAACAGTTATTGGCCTGGTGGAGAGATTCTACGATCCTGAAGCTGGTGAAGTGCTTATAGATGGTGTAAATATAAAGCAGATGAAGCTCACATGGATAAGGGAACAGATTGGACTAGTTAGTCAGGAACCTATTTTGTTTACAACTACCATGAGGGAGAATGTAGCATACGGGAAGCAAAATGCAACTGACGAAGAGATTAGAACAGCAATTGAGCGTGCTAATGCCGCAAAATTCATTGACAAGCTTCCCAAGGTAAACTTTTCTCTAGTGAACACAATTTTAATTTTTTGTATCATTTATAAACAACTCTTGCACTAGCTGAGATGGATTGTGTTCTCCAGGGCCTTGACACAATGGTGGGTCAGCATGGAACTCAGTTATCTGGAGGACAAAAACAAAGACTGGCCATTGCAAGAGCCATTGTAAAGAACCCAAAAATTCTTCTTCTGGATGAAGCAACAAGTGCCTTGGATACTGAGTCTGAACGTATAGTACAAGATGCCCTGGTGAGAATTATGACAAATCGGACCACAGTAGTAGTTGCACATCGTTTGACAACTATCAGGGAAGCTGATTGTATAGCAGTAGTGAATCAGGGGAAAATTGTGGAGCAAGGTAGTAATACCAAACAATCTGTTTTTTGTTTTCGAACTTTTGAAATTGGTTGTCCAGGTTCTGATATTTACGAGTTGAATTTCAGGTACACATGATGAATTGATCAGAGATCCAGAGGGAGCTTACACCCAGCTAGTTCGCCTGCAAGGAACTAAAAAGGAAGGATCTAAAAAAGCTGAAGTTGAAGATAAGTTAAAATCAAGTTCTGATACAATAGATAGGTCTGGGAGTCGCATATTATCTATGGGAAGATCGGTAAGTCAAGGTTCGTCAGGTAGGCGGGTTTCATTTGGTTTGAGCAATGGTGTTCCAGTTCCCGTTTATCAAACTGAAGAAGCAGATGAGAACAGAACTGCTGAAACTCCTGTGGATATTGAGAAGAGAAAGAAAGTTCCCATCAAAAGACTGGTAAAACTGAACGAACCTGAGATTCCAGTTTTATTGATAGGATCAATCGCTGCAGTGATACATGGAACAATCTTTCCTGTATTTGGTCTCTTAATCTCATCATCCATTAACATGTTCTATAAACCACCAAATCTACTGCGAAAAGATTCCAGGTTTTGGGCAGTTTTATATGTATGTTTGGGTCTCATTACTCTAATCGTTGTACCCATCCAAAATTACTTCTTTGGAATTGCTGGAGGGAAGCTGATACAACGAATTCGATCCTTGACGTTTAGGAAGATTGTCCACCAAGAAATCAGTTGGTTTGATGATCCTGCAAATTCTAGGTGACATATAACCATATTAACTTTCAAAATTCTCGGAAATTAAGCATTCTCTAACCTTGACTTCTACTTGATATTTTCAGTGGCGCGATTGGTGCAAGGTTGTCAACTGATCCTTCAACAATTCGGGGTGTTGTTGGTGATGCCTTGGCCCTAATTGTCCAAAACACATCAACAATTGTAGCTGGACTAGTCATAGCCTTCACGGGTAACTGGATTTTGGCTTTTATAATTTTAGCTGTATCACCATTGATGGTTGTTCAAGGAATATTTCAAGCAAAATTTATGAAAGGATTCAGCGCAGATGCACAGGTTCGTGACAGCTAAATTTTTTGCTGTATCTTATCTATATAATCTACCAATTCTGTGAATTACATACTTGTTCTGTTACTGATCTCTGCAGCGGCTGTATGAAGAAGCAAGTCAAGTGGCTAGTGATGCAGTTGGTAGCATTAGAACTGTTGCCTCATATTGTGCAGAAACAAGGATGATCAATTCATATCAAACGAAATGCGAAGAACCCATGAAGCAAGGAGTGAAACTAGGACTTGTTAGTGGTGTAGGTTTTGGCTTCTCTAACTTGATGCTCTATTGCATTAACGCATTTTGCTTTTACATGGGATCAATACTAGTGAAGGATGGAAAGGCAACATTCGGAGAAGTCTTCAAGGTAACGTCTGAAGTTTTTCGTTGCTTTTATTACAGCTCCCTGTGACATGTGTTTAGTTTCTAATCTAAATCATGGTGGTTTTGCAGGTTTTCTTCGCATTTACAGTTTCAGCTACTGGTTTGTCCCATTCTGTTTCCGCAGTTCCAGATGCCAACAGAGCTAAGGATGCTGCGGGTTCAATATTTGACATTCTTGACAGTAAACCTAAAATTGACTCAAGCAGCGAAGAGGGTATGACTCTATCAAGTGTATGTGGTGATATTGAATTGCAACATGTCAAATTTAGATATCCAACAAGGCCAGATGTTCAAATTTTCCAAGATATCTGCTTGAAAATCCCCTCCGGAAAGGTATTGCATTCAGCACCACCTATAAATGCCGTTTTGTGCATAAGATTTGAATAATTTTCTTAGCTTCAATATTCTCTGTGCAGACTGTTGCTCTGGTTGGTGAGAGTGGTAGTGGGAAATCAACGGTTATAAGCCTAATAGAGAGATTTTACAATCCTGATTCTGGTCGCGTATTATTGGATAATGTGGAATTACACAAGTTCAAACTAAGTTGGTTGAGGCAACACATGGGCTTGGTCAGTCAAGAGCCAATACTCTTCAACGAAACCATCCGCACAAACATTGCTTATGGCAAAGAGGGCGAAGTTACAGAAGAAGAGATCATCCAAGCAACAAAAGCAGCAAATGCACACAAATTCATAGCGGGATTACCACAGGGATATGACACCAATGTTGGGGAACGAGGCGTTCAGCTATCTGGTGGGCAAAAACAGAGAATTGCCATAGCAAGAGCTATACTAAAGAATCCAAAAATCCTATTGCTTGATGAGGCTACAAGTGCACTAGATGCGGAATCAGAACGCATTGTACAATATGCATTAGACAGTGTGATGGTGAATAGAACAACTGTTGTTGTTGCTCACAGGCTTACGACAATAAAGAATGCTGACATAATAGCCGTATTCAAGAATGGTGTGATTGCAGAGAAGGGTAAACATGATGCGCTTATGACAATCACTGACGGGGCTTATGCATCCTTGGTGGCACTTCACATGAGTTCATCATAAGGACAAGAAAGAATGTTACAATTAATTTCTTCTGCTGCTACCAGAAAATCTCTTTTGTAAGGAAAATATATTTAACCACAATTCCGGTTTATGTGCCACATAAATGGTGTTTGCGAAGTTTTGAGTTGGTGCAATTTTTCTCCATCCCCCAAAACCTATTTTGTGTCTACTTTTTGTGTGTAATATGTTGCTAGTATTAATTTGATGTCATCTATACTCAACATTCCACAACAGCGATTCAGATTACTTTAACTGAGATGTTAAATGCTGCTAGAAAAACAAATTTAGAACAAACATGACACAAAACAACGGAACAAATAGACCTGATGTTGCAGCTTTTTTACACTGTGCACATTGCAATATCAAAAGTAACAAAATAGAAGACAATTACAAGCCTAAATAGTTTCATAATTTATCATATAAGATGTGATATAAGAAACTACTTGAGATATGAGAAATGTCAAATTATAAGCTATCCTAAAGATAATTTAGGATATTTGTTCTACTTTCAGGCTGGTCGAAAGGTTTTGATTAGTTTACACGCACAGGTCCTTCAGAATTAATTCATAAAGCAAAGTAGTGTATGTAGAAAAACCAAGCATTAAGAAGAGACTGAAGAGCTTGATGAAGACCAATCTTAGATGGATAAGTCTGTTAATGTAGATGAACTAGCTTATTATGATGGACTTATTCGATCTAAACCTTGGTTCTCTGTAGACATTATATTCCCTTTAGGTACTGTTTCATTTCTAATAATGACTCTGAATCATTAATGATAGGATAAAGTACACAGTAGGAGGATTCTAGAACCGAAGAAGAAATAATATTTGATATCAAACTCTAATAAATGGCATGAAGCCATAAAAGCTAAAATGGACTCCATGTATGCTAATTAGGTGTTATCACTTGTTGATCTACTAGAAAACAATTATTCTTATCAATTGTAAATGGACTTACAAAAGAAATATTAGCATCAATGAAAAAGTAGAGACTTTTAAAATTAGATTAGTGGTAAAAGTTGTACTTATAAACAAGGTGTTGTTTATGAGAAAACTTTGTCACCAATTGTTATGCTAAAGTCTATTTAGATATAACTTGCTATGTAGCTGATTATGGCTATAAGAGATGGCAAAAGGATGCAGAGACAACCTTCCTTAATAATTTTGTTGAGAATGTCATATAGATGAAGCATTCTGTAGAATTTGCTTCAACAGATAGTCATAATATGTATGGGTTGCATAAATCCATTTATGGATTAAAGTAAGTTTTTTAGAAAATGGCTCATATGAGTAGATAATGTAGTCAAATCAGTTGACTTCATTAAAAATATTGATGAACTGTCTGTTTACAAGAGAAATGTTACAATACCATAACATTCCTTATGTTTTATGTAATTGACATATTACTAATAGGAAATGATATGGGTTTGTGTAATAAAATTAAATTATGGTTGTCTAAAATATTCTCTATTAAGGATTTGGGAGGAATGACCTATATTTTGGACTTTTATCTTTATAGAGATAAAGCAAAGGGAATAGTAGGTCTTTCCCAAATATATACATAGAAAAGATACTGAAAAGTTCAGTATAGAAGACTTTAAGAATATGTTCTTACTTTGTAGTCTTGGAATTCATCTCTCGTAGTAGATGAAACCGAGGATTGAAATCAACCAAATATGTATGTAAAGATTTTCTTACATACTTTATTCTACGTACAAGACTTGATATATGTTATGTCATAACTGTTATGAGTAATATCAAGCAAACCCTAGAGAATAGTATTGGACTACTGTCTAAAAGGAATCCTAAGATACTTGAGAAACATTGAGGATATAGTTTTGACATATGGAGAAAGTGTATAAACAATAGAGGGTGACATTTATTCTAATTTTTGATCAAAAGTGGATGATAGAAAGTCTACATCTACATACTATAAAAGCTGAATATATCACTACTTTTAAAGTTATGAGCGAGGCTATCTGGTTCTGTAAGTTCATGAAAGAACTTGGAGTGGTTTCATCCATTAATTATCTAGTAACTATGTATTATGATAATCATGGAGCGATAAGAAACCTTGGTCTCACCAGAAGTCTGTATTTGGTACAAGTATCACTTGAAAAGTGTGTTTATATGAAATATACATATAAACACCTAAATGTGCAAGAAACTTCGCAGCAGAAGCGTGACGGACACATTCACTGAGCTAGTGACACAAAAGCAACTGAATCACCATCTTGTGAAGATGGGTACAAGATACCATAATGATTGGCTCTAGTGCAAGTGAGAGTTTGTTAGAGATATACCCGAGACCCAATCGTGTCACATGAGAGGTATATTATCCATAGTAAATATATATTAGTAATTAATTGTAAATTATTTACAATCAATTACAAATGACATTTTTCTATCATTTTGTATTTCTTCAGTTGCGCTTTAATGATTATTGTAATAATGCAAAATGATATCCCGTGATGTATTATGTGTCAAGACTCTATCCACAATGTGTTGTGAATATGAGAGCAGAGTCTATGATTTAAATACATCCGAATAAGTTTTCGATTGAGGTAATGTCATTGGGGACAATGACATTGTATGATCGACATGTTTTGTTGCTACCAAATATTAGTATATGATGCTAATAGTTGGGTGACAAGTCTCATGTCACAAGAGCATAAACATGGATAGTATATTTATAAACATATTACTGAACGTGACCAAACATGATGAATCACATAAGCGATAATCCGCAGTCAATGATTCATCACATAGTCGTACTAGTATACCATTAGTCCTTTGACCTGAGACATCACGGCTGCTATCTATAATAAAGCACATTGTTCACTTGTGTATATCGCACTGGGCTAGCCACAATTAGTGAAAGAAGCTTGCTGATAATGTGTTATTATTGTATGAGAACAGGTAACAATCAAGATGGAATCTACTGACTTAGATTATTGAGCTTAAGATCCTAGGCAAGAATATCATACACAGGGATTGAAATCTCTGGTCAGAGTACGTGCTTTCTGAAAATGAGTTTTTAGGTACACAAATCCCATTTATGATTGATTTTCTAATCCTATGATCGAGTTAGAGGTTTGATAAATTCATAGCCTACACTCGATCGGGAGTCGACAGTAAATGGACTTTACTATATGTAAGTGCAACTATATGGGTTTATCTAAAATTATATTCTTTGTGTTTTAGGGGTTATGACATCTTGCTAGAGGGAACTCATAATCATCGATAACTTTGACTATAATGAGTTATACTGATGTGAACTTGATGAGTACATAAAAGTGTATGTG
>JAVXUL010000006.1:6852289-6868317 GCA_035590515.1 Trichilia minutiflora | reverse complement strand
CATATATATATTTTGAAGTGTTTGAGTTTTCTTGAGAAATGTTCTGAAGTTTGGGTGTTTGGTTGGATTTATATTTGGGTGTAATACCTGATCCAAGTCTGTTAACAATATTGTCCGTTTTGGCTCAATCCTTGGGGCCTCACAATTTTGTTCTTGGTAATGGATTATCCTGAAAACTTCCTAAGAGATTACCCATCTTGGTACTACTCTCGTCTAAGCACGCTTAACTGTGTAGTTCTTGGAAAGAAATCACCACCCATCCCAAAAGACCTTGTTGACAACTTGGTTCCAACTCTACATATATAGCCCAGTAACTTTCTCTTCCATTTTGATGTGGGATTCGGTTCATCCCTACCATCCTAGAAGCCTGTCAGAAGTCGCTCCTTACTCAGTCTCCCTCGATCCTAACGCCACTTTCCGCCCTCATCGGATCGGGATGTTACAGGTCCACCAGCTTCCGCCTGGCTCATCCCTGAACCACCACCATCGAACTGGAGGAGAGTTGATTCTGATACCAATTGTAACAATTAGTCCAAGTCTGTCAACAATATTGTCCACTTTGGCTCAACCCTTGGGGTCTCACGATTTTGTTCTTGGTAATGGGTTATCCTGAGAATTTTTCAAGAGGTCACCCATCTTGGTACTACTCTCGTCTAAGTACGCTTAACTGCGTAGTTCTTGAAAAGAAACTACCACCCATCCCAAAAGGTCTTATTGATAACTTGGTTTCCAACTCTACATATATAACCCAGTAACTTTTTCTCCCATTCCGATGTGGGATTCGGTTCATCCCTACCATCTTAGAAACCTATCAGAAGCCGCTCTTTACTCAGACTCTTTCGGCCCCAGTGCCACTTCTCGCCCTCATCGAACTGGGATGTTACATTGGGAGTGCTATATAAATATTTTTGAAACAGATTTTGTAAAGGCCTTACAGATTTTCAGGATATATTCTGTGTGATTGAATATACCATGAAAGTCTGTGATAATTACCACATATAAGACCTACGAGTTAAAACGTGACAAATAATAATATCTCAATATCAATTTTTAAAAATAATAAAAATACCTTTTTTTAATATAAAATAATTAAAATATTCTTAAATTAAAATACATGGCTTTACAACAACAACAACGCTAATCCACCTTGCAAGCTTATTTATATATGAAAACTCATTTATTTACTTTGATGACTTTCAGGCATCCTTGACGTTTGTATATTTAGCAATTGGAAGCGGAATTGCTTTATTCCTACGTAAGTACAAAGACAGTTAGCATTTGTTAAATCTGCGTTGCTGCAGTCCTGCAGAGGTGTCTTCTTAGATGATAACTGGAGAAGTCAGACCGCCAGAATTCGAGGTTTGTACATATTGAGACAGTATGTTGGTTTCCTTGAGCTGCTCATTTTTTTTTTTTAAATTAAATTATATATTTGATATAGTTAACTTCCACTTGGCTTTGGCTTTAGAAGTAAAGTTATAAGACGCGCTTGGTACCACCAATTTTTTAATAAGATTTATTAATATTTTAACTAACATTTAATATGTTGGCGTCAATTCTACAGCAACAGTTAAGAAGCAAAAGCCAAAAATAACTTTATGGTCACAATACCTCAATACTAAACATTCTCTTAATCAATATTTTTTATTTTTGTGTGACAGGTTAGGAAGTTCATCCAATGCCGTTCCACTATCTTACTGTTGGAATCATGGGAATGATCATAGTAAAAATGACAAGTCGTGGACAAAGTGCTTGTACAGAAGCAGGTAATGTTTTTGAGCAAACAGTTGGAGCTATTAGAACGGTACATCATGAAGTTCAAATTTTTTGTAACCCTAACACCCTATCAATTTAATGTGGTAATGTGATTCCTTCTAAAATGCCGACTTGTTTCATTCAATTCAAGTTTGCGTCGTTCACCGGGGAGAATAGAGCAACTATAAAGTACGAGAATAAGCTCCAACATGCCAACAATGTTATCTCTAAAGAAGGGCTAGCCTCAGGCGCAGGAATTGGTTGTCTTATGCATATTATTTTTAGCACTTGCGGACTTGCTATACGGTATGGTTACAAACTGGTCACGGACAAAAGGATACCGTGGTGGAATAGTCATCAATGTAATAGTGGGAGTCATGACTGGTGGACTGTAAGTTTTCCGATGGATTTTATTCTGATTCTGTAATTGCATTACATATACATATTAATTTATTTAAAACCATCCCATTGACTTAGATCTCATTCATACATTTTAATTCTTTTGCACCCTTTATTTTTAAAAAATTTATTATACTCTTTTTAACATATAAAAATTTACACTCTTTTTAACATAAAAAAATATCAGACATACATGGTTTTTCAAATATTTTACTAGATATGTCTGGTTTTCCAGACATATGAATCTTTACTAAGTTACTAAGTACCAAACATGTTTGGCTTTCCAAACTTCATACCAGACATATCGAGTTTTTCAAACTACAATCTTCACACATCTGGTTTTAATATATATGTAAGTTGCTTATATATATATATAAGCTGCTAATACCTGAATCTTCTTATTTTGAAATGTAGATCATTAGGTCAAAAGTCCCCATCTGTGAATGCCTTTGATTCAGGTCAAGCTGCAGCTTATAAGATGTTCGAAACAATCAAAAGCATGACAAAATTGATCCTTCTGATGATACAGGGATAACAATGGAAAAAAAATGAGGGTGAGATTGGCCTCAAAGACGTTTATTTCAGATATCCTGCTAGACCAGATGCCCAAATCTTTGCAGGATTCAATTTACATGTTCCCAGTGGCATCACAGAAGCTTTAGTTGGGCAAATTGGAAGTGGGAAATCAACAGTAATTGGTCTGGTGGAGAGATTCTTTGATCCTGAAGCTGGTGAAGTGCTTCTAGATAATGTTAATATAAAGCAGACGGAGCTCATATGGATAAGGGAACAGATTGGACTAGTTAGTCAGGGACATATTTTATTTACTACTACCAGTGGGAGAATGTAGCATACGGGAAGCAAAATACAACCGGTGAAGAGATTAGAACAGCAATTAAGCGTGCTAATGCTGCAAAATTCATTAACAAGCTTCCCAAGGTGAACTTTTCTCAAGTGAACACACAAACTTAAATTTTTTGTATCATGTATAAACAATTCTTGCACTGTTAAGATGGATTATGTTCTCCAGGGCCTTGACACAATAGTGGGTCAGCATGGAACTCAGTTATCAGGAGGACAAAAGCAAAGACTTGCGATTGCAAGGGCCATTTTATAGAACCCAAGAATTCTTCTTCTGGATGAAGCAACAAGTGTCCTGGATGCTGAGTCTGAACGTATAGTACAAGATATGCTGGTGAGAATTATGACATCTCAGACCAAAGTAGTAGTTTCATATCGTTTGACAAATATCAGGGATGCTGATTGTATTGCAACAATAAATCAGAGGAAAATTGTGGAGCAAGGTCGAAATACCAGACAATATATTTTGTTTTCGAACTTTCAAAGTGGTTGTCCCCGTTGTGGTTTTTACTAGTTGAATTCCAGGTAAACATGATGAATTGATCAGAGATCCAGATACAGTTTACTCCAGCAAGTTCGCCTGCAAGGAGCTAAAGAGCTGAAGTTGCAAATAATTTAAAACCAAGTTCTGACAAAATGGATAGGTCTGGCAGTCACAGATTATCTATGCGAAGATCAGCAAGTAAAGGTTCATTGGGTAGGCAGATTTTCGTTTGGTTTTAGCAATGGTGTTCCAATTCCCGTTTATGAAACTGAAGAAGGAGATGAGAATAGAACTGCAAAAACTCCCGTGGATATTGAGAAGAGAAAGAGAGTTCCAACAGAAGACTGTATACCTGAACAAACCTGAGACTCCATTTAGGTTGATAGGATCAATCACTGTAGTGACATAAGGAAAATCTTTCCCATATTTGGTTTCTTTATCTCATTATCCGTTAACATGTTCTATAAACCACCAAATGTTCTGCAAAAGTTTCCAAGTTTTGGGCAGTTTTATATGTATTTTGGGTTCAGTTTCTCTGATCATTGTATCCATCCAGAATTACTTTGAACTGCTAAAGGGGAGCGGATACAACAAATTCGATCCTTGACTTTTAGGAAGACGTTCACCAAGAAATCAGTTGCTTTGATGATCCTGCAAATTCTAGGTGAAATATAACCACAGTAACTTTCAAAATTATCAGAAATTAAGCTTCTCTAACCCTGACTTCTACTTGAAATTTTCAGTGGCCCGATTGGTGCAAGGTTATTAACTGATCCTTAACAGTGAGAAGTGTTGTTGGTGATGCCTAGCCCCTAATTGTACAAAACATATAAACAATTGTAGCTGGACTAGTCATAGCCTTCACAGGTAACTGGATTTTGGCTTTTATAATTTTAGCTCTATCACCTTTGATGGCTGTTCAAGGAATATTTGAAGCAAAATTTCTTTAAGCATTCAGCGTGGATACACAGGTTCTTGTCACCCATAATATTTTCTGTATCCTATCTATATAATTTGGCAATTCTGTGAATTACATATTCATAGTGTTACTAATCTATGCAGCGGATGTATGAAGATGCAAGTCAAGTGGCTAATGATGCAGCTGGGAGCATTAGAACTGTCACCTCATACTGTCCAGAGACAAGGATGATCGATTTGTATTAAACTAAATGCGAAGAACCCACGAAGCAAGTAGTGACACTAGGACTTCTTGGTGGTGTGGGTTTTGGCTTCTCGAACTTGATACTTTATTGCATTAACGAATTTTACTTCTACACAGGATCAGTACTTATGATGGAAAGGTCACAGGAGTTTTCAAGGTAATGTTTTGAGGTTTTTCTTTCCTTTTATTCCAGTTCCTTGTCAGCTGTGTCGAGTTTTTAATCTGAATCATGGTGGTTTTGCAGGTTTTCTTCGCATTTACAATTTCAGCTATTGGTTTGTCCCATTCTGTTGCCGCAGTCTAGATGCCAACAAAGCTAAGGATGCTGCAGCTTCAATATTTGACATGCCATTGACTCAAGCAGCGAAGAGGGTATGACGCTATCAAGTGTACGTGGTGATATTTAATTGGAACACATCAAATTCAGATATCCAACAAGGCCAGATGTTCAAATTTTTCAAGAGATCTGCCTCAAAATCCCTCCGGAAAGGTACTGAATTCTGCACCACCCATAAATGCCATCTTGTTTGCATAAGATTTGAGTTATTTTCTTAGCTTCGATATTCTCTGTGCAGACTCTTGCTCTTGTTGGAGAGTGGCGGCGGGAAATCAAGAGTCATCTGCCTAATAGAGAGATTTTGCAATCCTGATTCAGGTCGCATATTATGGGATAATGTGGAATTACGCAAGTTCAAACTAAATTGATTAAGGCAACAAATGGGTTTGGTCAGTGAAGAACCAATACTCTTCAATGAAACCATCCGCACAAACAAAGCCTATGGCAAAGAGGGAGAAGTTACAGAAGAAGAGATCATCCAGACAATAAAAGCAGCAAATGGACACAACTTCCTAGCTCGATTGCCCCAGGGATGTGGCACCAATGTTGGGTAACGAGGAGTCCAGCTATCAGGTGGGTTAAAACAGAGAATTGCACAGTAAGAGCTATACTAAAGTATCTGAAAACCCTATTCCTTGATGAGGCTACGAGTGCGCTGGATGCGGAATCAGAACACGTTGTCCAAGTTGCATAAAAGTGTAATGGTGAATAGAACAACCGTTCTTGCTCACAGGCTTATAGCTATAAAGAATGCTGACATAATAGCTGCAGTCAAGAATGGTGTGATTGGAAAAAAGGGGAAACATGATGCACTCATGAAAATCACTGACGGGGTTTATGCATCCTTGCTAGCACTTAACATGAGTTCATCAAAGGACAAGAAAGAATGTTATAATTAGTTTCCTCTGCTGCTACTAGAAAATCTACATTACAGGGAAAATATTTAACCACAACCCTGGTCTATGTGCTATGCAAATGGCATTTGGGAAGTTTTGAGTGTCATGAGCCGCTAGTATTAGTTTGACGTCATCTATACTAGACAGTCCACAATGGCTATTCAGATTACTTTAACTGAGATGTCAAATGCAGCCAGAAAAACAAATTTAGAACAGACATGACACAAAACAAAGTAAGAAATAGACCTGATGTTGAAGCTTGTTTTATACTGGGCACAAGATCCGAAGTAATAAAGTAACAAAAATAGAAGATAATTGCAAGCCTAAAGACTCATATAATGGATCTATTTTGTTTGCTCCAACTTTAAATTCCAGAGTACCAGGTCATCCTGTTAACCTCGTGACCTGTTCCACTGGACTAGTCTGCTTTGAAACTGTTAGCACGATATGAAAGCATAAAAAAAGAAAAACTATCTTCTAGACACCTAAGTTGGTCTTATGAATTGCAACAGAAAGGTCATGGAAAGTTTCCTCGTTAACTTTTCATGGATTAGTTACGTGCATTATATAACTAAACAAAGTCCTATTTGGCTAGAAATACAGGAGTATTATCCTTAAAATTCAATTTGTAAAAACAAAAGCATACAAATGAAAAATAACTAACAACCAATAGCACAATCGATGGCACACATGAAATTTTCTTTTCAATAACAGCTCTGAAAAAAGTAAATGTGTCCTTTTCCAAATTGGATTACCAGATGAACACTCAATCACAACTAGTACGCTTCAGCAGCCACATTATTCACAGGAATCCGCTGGCGCTTCTCCACATATGCCGAGGGAAACCAACCTGCTTTACCTTTACATTCTCCTTCTGACCATCCTGATGAGCTCACCTGAGTACATGTATGAAGAGTTAAAATACCAAAATGACAAATAAATATAGCCAGTTTGAAGACTGTGAATCTAAGATTCCAAATGTAATTTCTTTTCCTTCCATAATAGCATCTAAACACGTACAGATTTTAACTTTTCCTTGTATGTATGACAATGATGGTACAGAAAGAGGAAAAAGAAAAGGAATTTGGTTAAATAAAATACAAAAGTTGACGGGACTTGAATCTCAAAACAGAAGAATTCACACAAAATTAAATAGTCTTTATTCAGTTTCTTCAGAGAGTTTTCACTTGTGTGATAAACAACTAGGCATGCATGTTCTATTTCCAGTAGGAGAAAACTTGTGAACTCCACAGAAAGGGAGACAACATGAAGATGAAAGCAAATCTGAAATGGAGCTTTATAGAATACTGATGTTGAAAGGGAACAGGAAGCAATATTTACAGTGTTCCTGTCATTGTTTAAAATACTAAGGGGCTGGAATTAGTCAAACTTCTCACACACATTATGGAAATTTCCAAAGGTAGAAAATGTGCTAATTAAGTAACAATTGTATAAGGAATGGCTTTGCTGAATTTTTCCGCTACAAAATTATCAATTTCTTTCTTCTGCTTTGATCATGAGCAACATGTACTTTTGGTATACAAATCCATCAAACGAAATGGAATCAAGCCATTTGTCTAAAGAAGGAAATATAACAAACCTTACGCACAACAACATAGTCCCCTACTGCCAAACTCAGTTCCTTCTCGGATGCAGCAGTGAAAGGATGCATTACCTGCAATGTGGGAGAAAATATTTAAAGATTCATCAGTCCCAGGACTGAACCAGTGACCAGATAACAAGAGTAAGAATTGTCAGAATAAATTATGAACCAATCACTTGTTTCCACCATGTTAGTGTGAGATTCTCACTCTCCTAGTGAAGACATATGTGGTCACACTATATATGCAGTTCAACATGACATTGTTCAAACTCGTCATTTCCATACAGTTTTTTATAGAAGCTTTTGATCTTTAAGCGGCTTAGAAGCACACCTTAAAAGTTAAAGGTAGAAACTTACTTCTGCCAAGAAGTATACTGTTTTCCCCGAGGAATTCTCTGATGGAATCACAGGAGGAGCAGACTCTTTATGTTGCTTCTCTAAGACCATCTAGCACAAAAATCAAGCCCATGAATAAGACTATGTTATTTAAATGGACTAAAAGTGTTTCTACAAGCAGCATTGAACCCTGCAACTAACCTCAGCTTCAACATCACCAAGAATAGCAGCAATTCTTAAATGGTAGTTCTTTTCTCCTTCAACCTTCAAGCACTCAAAAGATGAGAATACGATTCAACACTAAAATTTACAAGCTGGAAGCCATGTGCCTACATACCATTGACACTAGCCTCTGAAGAGTCAGTCTATGCTGCTGTGCTTCAACAGCAGCCAATGCAGCTGCAGCTTCTTTACCTAGAATTGCCATGTTTGCTTTAAGCTCCTTCATCCTTGCTTCAGCTGCATGCAGTTTCGCAACATTTTCAGGATTTGGAGCTTCCCTTACTCGTTGTTGTCTTCTAGAAATCTCAGATGCCTGTTTACTTTTTGTATTCAACATGAATTATGAGTTTTAAAAGCATATTATGAAAGGAAAGGATGAAGCAAGGATTACGGCATAATGACTGTTAAATATTACATGGCACTGACACACAAAATGCCGATTTTTTGTTACCTGTGTCTCTGCTTCCTGTCTCATTCGACTATAACGTTGAGCAAGATGGCGAGCATCTTCCAAAGGAGGCCCATTTATCATTGCTCTCAAGGGATCCAAAATCTGAAAAAGTAGGCAACATCAAATTAATGTTGCTATCTTTTTTGTAAACATTATTACTAAATTAGTTTTGGCAAAAACTCTACGGGAAATTAGTTATTCATCAACTATAATTTACATATAGTCCAAGTGAAGCAATAAGCTAATCATGTTCTTTAACAACTAAGTATCAAAAACATGAAAAGCATCAAAATTTTAAGTTAAAGAAAGCATTGCAGTATATTGGTAAGTAAGCATGAATTATGGACAATAGGATAGGAGAAACAATTAGTTTGTATGCTTTTCTTTCATTCATTACTGCATTACTCATACAACAGATTTATCATCTTCAAATGCATTAATTTTGGAGTATAATTTGAAGCATTAAATAAATTGTCATCTGTGGAATACCTCAATGGAGATACATGTATACTAGAAAACTTTCGCTCAACTGTTTCAAAGAGCATAAAAGTTCACACTCAAAAATTCAGTCCATCTAGTCTATTTAGTGTTAGATTTCACCTTGTACTTTTCAAGAAACTAATGGCATATAGCCCTGATAAGCTAACTATTTCAGTTAGCAGTCATCTCTCCTACATTTTTATTATAGGAACTTAATCATGTACAATATCAATGATATGATTACGACCCTTTTTACCTCAAATGAAAATTTAGAAACTGCAAACTGAAAAAACTAATGCAAACATAACTGTAAATAAAAGTTAACCTGTGTAGATAGCAGTCTATTGAAGTCATCTTGCTCTTTTTCTACATGTTTGCGAGCATCACCGTATATGGCTGCAGCCTTCGCCAGAATGTTAGCGTTGATGTTTTGATTGTTCTCCGCTCCATATCTGCAGCAGTCCTCAGACAACTTGGTTCCTAACCACCATAAATTTACAAATAACAGAAATGTTTAAACAGAAAAATTAACAGTATCAAAGCCAACTGCATAGTAATCACATTTTATTCCTTTATAATAGCACAACATGATTCAAAGAAGTAAGAAATGGTTTTTCACCTGCTTCAATATGCTTATACCCTATGGCTGTAAATACTTCTCCTGCTTTAACAAGATCTCTTTGGAAATCCTGAAAAAGGTGTAGAAATGATTTGAACTCAATCTGGCAGATTCAAGAAGTTTGCACATAGAAGGACGAAATTAAAGCAATCCAACATTTAAAAACAACAGCTGAATAGCATACCATAGTTGAATTGCATCCAAATACCAATTCAACACCGTATCCATAGCCAATGTAAACAGCACACAATGATAAACAACAAAAATATCTATACCTTCGCTCCACGTGTGGACCTGTAAAGTTTCTCCAGCTGTTGATGTCTCTGCATCTCAACCTCGTCGATAACCATGATGTCCGAGCTTTCATAACCACTTGCACTAAATTGCTTTATTACAGCCTGAAATCAAAATGTATAAATAGCCAAAAAATGCCATTTACCTTTTATAGTAAGATAAAACTAGCAAAATAATAAAAATTTGCAAGAATAGAAACTATCTACATACAGCAAACAGTGACACAGATTAAGCCAATAGAATTTCGAAATGAAGATATTTTAATAAAAACAATCAAGTTCAATAAAAAAGTAAGAAGATATAAATTGATAGATATCGAGTAACTTAAAATATATGCATTAATTCATAACTTCATGCAAAAAGAAACTACTTTTGCTTTCTGAATTAAATGCGCATCAATTCACATTTATGGCTAGGAAACAGATGCCTTCCAAGTTGAAGTAACAAACGTATTTGATTTCACTATTCTTGTTCACTTTCCATACATATTGACAGAAAGTCAGATACTTAATTCAATTGAAATTGTTCTTTCTTTCCCTACATTTTCTTAGCAGTCAAACAAAACACTACCCAATTTCCCATGTCAAAAAACGAGAGAATCATAACATAAAAGGAACAGGGTAAACGATGCGATCACCTGCTGTTGCTTGGCAACCTGTTCTTTGAGTTTGCTGGCTTGTCTTCTCAAAGATTCCATTTTGAATTGTTTCTTTTCACTCTCTGATCCCCTAAATGCAAACAGAGAATTCCGTTGCTTTGGAGATTGAAAAGGTGGGTCAGATCTGACAGCTGCTAACAATAGAGAAACTCTAATCTATGACTCCATCTCCTCCCTCGAACTGCAGCTTCCTCGGATTTCGTTACTGTGATTTTGTTTTGTCACGAGTTTTTTTAAAAACATTTTTTCTATTTTTTATTGAGCCCATTGGGCTTAATTGGTCCAATATGAAGTTAGCCCATTTTAATTATTCATTAAAAAATTTTATTTAAAAAAAAAAAAGAGAGCGAAGGTTTGTTCAATGAACCCATGGAGAGATGTTTGAAACAAATTGATGTCTAATTTCATTCATACATTTTGTCAAAAGTTTATAACAACCTTTTCTCTGATTACAGAAGTTTCCAAAGGAAAATGATAGCGACCTTACTTTACTAAATTAAGAAATAGTTTTACCAAAATATCCTTGGCAAGTAGTTAATTGACATAATTAAGCTTCAATATTCAATTGTTAAAACATGGGTATCCCTTTTTGTGATCCATTAGTCACAAGTCTTTGTCATTCCAACTTATGCCATTTTAGGATAATGTCACATTAACAACATTGTTCATATAATTTTAGAAGGGTGTACTTCCACTTCTTTTAGTTCATCTATTATAATTCACTCTTAATTTTTTTTAATCAAACTAAAAATTATTTTAAAAAATTAAAATTATAATAACTAAGTTATAATTTATAATAAAATATTATAATAAATGTAAATATGAGATTTATATTATTAAGTTGGTGTAAAACTTTTATACTTAGTACTACTCTTTAAAATGTAGTCCTATTTCTTAATTTTTTTATTATATTTTTATGAGTTTTATTTTTTTATTATAATTTTTAATTTTTATCATAATTTTTAATTTATAAAAAACTCATAAGAATATAATAAAAAAATAAAAATTATAACAACAAATTAAATAAAATAAAACAAATGTATTTTTGGGAGGAATAACTCAGAGTATTCGTGTTTCATCCAGATCGACAGGTTTCGTTTGATTTATCTCCGAGAGAATACTAGTTGATCATACTATCGTTCAAATATTCTACTTAAATCACAAATAACTGATTAGAATCGAATTTATGACGTATCTAAATTACACATATCAAATTATATTATCCGACTACTCGAGATAAAACAAATGTACTTGCTTTATTGAATGCATTTCTTTATTATTTATTTGTATATAATTTAAAATTGTTTTTTTAAGAGAAAGGAGGCCTTGTTAGAAGAATACTTGATTTAATGTGAATATCTATTATTAATTATTTATTTTAAAAAATTATATAACCTTGTCTAAAAAATTCAATTAATAATTATTTATCTAATTAAAAAATAATTAATATGATAAAATAGTTTATTATTCTCTATATCCTAAAGTAAAAATAATCTTAAACGATATCGTATTTATTTATGAGATAGTTATCATACTTAATATGATTAAAAAAATAAAAAAGTTATTGATTTATTTTTCAATAATGAATAAAATTATCCAAGTTTTATAAACGTGACCATAATTTTTAATTATTAGAAATTATGCAAAAAGACTGCATTCAATGTCTTGAAATTATTCATTAAAATTATTTAAATAAAATCTTAAATCTCATAATTCAAAATGGATCCCTCCAATCCACATATCCCAATCTAATATTTTATTATCTATATTTTTAGGGTAACATAGGGATGGTAATTTGAGTTACGACACGATTAGTTGATATGAATTCGATATAATTAAATGGATTAGGATTTAAATTTTTGATACGAATAATAATCGGATTGTATTTATATCACACGATTAATAATCGTATCGTATTCGGATTTGATCTTCTAAATTTATTTATTCATTTAAAATACGATTAAGGTACGATTAATTAAATAAATACTTATATTTAAATAATTAAATAATTAAATATGCTAAATTTTATATTAATTAATTAAATATATTAAATATATTGAATCGAGTTAATGATCCAATCGTATGATCGTATCATACTATATCACTTATTTAAAAAATAAATGACACGATTAATATATAGATCTTATTTGAATTAAAAATTTTTGATATGATTAATAAATAAATCGAATTCGAATAAATATAAAAAAATATTATAAATTTATTAATACGATACAAATATGATACGTTTATCTTAATTAACATTCTTAGGAATAAGGGAATGCTATAGTTCATTTATAGCATGAAATAATTATATTAAATTTTTTGTTATAATTTTAATTATTTAATTATTATTTTAAAAATATTTAATCTTTATCTATAATTTCATAAATTTTTATAAATTAAAAATTATAATAAAGAAATTAAGAATTATAAAAAATAAATTAGAATTAGAACAGAAGTGTTAGGATTTATGTATGGTATGGTAGGCCCTCATGCAATGACCCTTTTTACTATTTTCTGCTTTATTTTAATTCCTTAATTAAGAACACATTGCCGACACGCACGTGACCCCCCCCATCTTAATCTATCTTGACTAATCCATCCATCATATCATACTGTCCCAATTAAACACTTTTAATTAATAAATGAGATAAGATAACAACATTTAACGTTTCCTATATTTTTATATTATCTTAAATAAATACATAATTTATCTATTTATATCAAACAGATCCCTAAAATCTGTTGAAATGAACAAATTACCCTTGCACAGTAAAGGTATTTCAGTCTTTTCTGAAGATTGAGGACTTATTTGATAGTAAATTAACAAACCATATCCTTTATTAAGAAATCATGAAGATTTTAACATTTATGACGTCAAAAATAGTTGGCCAATTTTCCCGCCACTCAATCCGCACCATTCCGGCCAGTTTCTTTTATATATGCCCCACCCTATCCTTATTTTTCTTAAATCAAAACAAAATACATGAATTTAAAAAATCAAAATACAAGAAATAAATTATACTTTTTGTTGGGGGATTTTACTGAGGTCTAGCCCAGTGGCTCAGGCCCATCTCCACGCCCCTGTCCATGTCCACCTCTATGCCCCTGTTCAAACTCATTACATGCACACATCCAGTAAGTTTCATTATGCGGTGTCGTTCTGAGAGAATGATCAGGCCAACAGTAAGACAGTCTACTCATCTCAGGTGCTATAACCGAGACGACCGGTCAAGAGCTCTTCTTCGAAGACGTTCGTCGTCAACTTGCATTCGGGTCAGAGCTTTTAACAACATGTATCCTTAAGATCGGGGGCTCGGGGATGACGTGGCAAGAAACAGAAAGAACAGCGTCATGGTTTTCCACGCCCTCTAACCTTGTGATAGGTCACCCTGGGCACGTCAGCTATGCAACAACGCATGTCCTTGGGACCATCATTTGGCCATTATAACCTACCAATTCATCATCTCCTATATCTTATCACTATCCTTTTCCACCAAAGAACTACGTGTGACTTGATCCCCCCACCCACCGAAAGAGAATCAAGGGAGAGAAGCGTCGAAGACCCGGTAGAGAGAGACGGAGGAACTGGAGGAGAAGAAAGGAGAAAAGAGGGAAGAAAGGGGCGTATGTAGGCAGCTTGAGTTTCTCCCCAAGCCCAGTCACAAACACAACCAAAACCGATCATCGCCTCAAGTTCGAGGACGGGAAGAAGAAGAAAACATGTTGATGTAGGAAAAGTCACCGTGACATTTTCTTGCATCAACATCAATAATTACATATTCGATTTGCTATAAACGAATATGCAAGCATACGTTTCATGTTTGTTTGAGTAATGGCATGAGATTCCAACACCATAAGAATAGTTAGGTTTTCCATAGAAAGATGCCATAAATTTGATAAAATATAAAAAGAATATTGAAAATTCTGCAAGAGAGTTATACAATATACAGATTGTAACAGCAAAAACCAGCAGTGAATTACACCCAGAATCAGCTACCAAACAACAAGAAATAATCGGCAAATGAGCAGCAGAAACAGTAAGCAAACAGCAACTAATATCAGCAAATAACAGCAGCAAAACCAAAAAAAAATTGGCAGCGGAAACAGCAACTAAAGTCAGCAGCAAAATAGCACGAATTGGAAGCAGAAACAGCAGATAAATTCAACAGCACTTAGGCAGCAAAAACAACAGCAGTTAAAAGCAGCAGAAACGCCATCCAAAATTAACAGCAAGCAGCGGCGGGAAATCAGCAAGATTCAGCAGTAACAACTTGAAAGATCAGACACGAACAGAAGCAGAATCCAGCAGGAACACAGATAAAGAACGGTGAAAGAAACAGCAATATAGGAAGAGTAAAAGCAGCTAGACAAAACCTGCAACACAGTAACTAAAACTGCATCAGTACAGTAGATGATTTGCAGAAGAAAACCAGCCCCGAAAGTGTGGTAGACTAGGAAGAAAACAGCAGAATTACCAAGGCATGTTCTCACCGACCTAAAGAACAGATTTCCGTCCCTCTAGAAAATCTTTTCCGGTGCAAACAAGGGTGTCAAGATGCAGTCTGTACTCCAGGATACAATATATTGTTGCAAGGGTGCACTCCTATATGCAACAAATCTAGAACAACAACAATATAAGAGATTTTTGGGGGTGAAGAAAGAAACTAAGAACGGCAAACAAGAGTGAAAGAAAAGTTGCTTCCAATTACTTCTATCTAGCTTGCCCGTACCCCCACTTTATATAGTTGAAGGACTTTTTTCTGTTATGATTTGATTAATTGCATTATCATGAATCTTCCAACAATTTGTATTGTTATGCATTTCATTTTTGTAACACCATTTGCCATAATTTGAATTCAAATGCATTTAGTTCGGCAACTCCATTTGTAGCATTAACAAACAATTCAAAATTGAATTCATTTCAAATTGAAAAATTTTAATTTTCGCAACAGCTATATTGATTTGGAATAACTACAAATGCAAGTGGCTAAGGCCGAAGCAGCTACTCTTCAAAGTAACAGAGAAAAGAGCAACAACAGAAATGGGAGACTAGATTGCATTATAATGGATAAATTTTAAAATAACGTAGTTTCATCTGTACTAATTTGAACCAGCCATTTCGTTAATGTTTTTTTATATTATTCATTATTAAGATAATTTATATTATTATTTAAAAATAAAATATAAATTGTTAATTTTTAAAATAATGTAGTATCATCTGTACTAGTCCAAACCAGTCATCTTGTTAATGTTTTTACATTATTCATTATTAAAATAATTTATATTATTATTATTATTATTTAAAAATAAAATATAATTGACTAATATTGAAATTGTTAATAGATGTGTCAAATGAGCTAACCTTGCCCGGTTTGGTTCGGTCCATCGCGGGCAAGGTTATCAAAATCGCGATTTTAATTAAAATCGTTTTTTATTTAAAAAATCGGAACGTAAAATCGAAACGTAAA
>JAVXUL010000006.1:6762297-6786920 GCA_035590515.1 Trichilia minutiflora | reverse complement strand
CTTAGGTAAGAAAAAGTTTCCTATATATGTTTCATATAATCAATAGCCTTGACAAATTTGGTTATCATATCATCTATATAGGCATCTATTATTGATTTGATCAGAGGCTTGAATACATGATTAACCAATCATTGAAATATAACCCCAGTATTCTTTAATTCAACCAATATTATTTTATAACAGTATAAGCCTTGATTTACAATAAAAGCAGTCTTCTCCTGATCAAATTTATGCATCCTAATCTGATTATACCTTGAGAAAGTATCCATAAAGCTTAAAACTCATGTTCGATTGTTGAATTCACTAGCTAATCTATCTTCAAGAGGGGAAAGCTTTGTTTAGGGCACGCTTTATTCAAATTAGTGAAGTTCACACACATTCTCCATTCTCTATTCGACTTTTTCACTATGACTACATTCTCAATCCAATTGGAGGAATGAACTTCTTGGATGAATTTGGCTTTGAAGATCTTATCTACCTCTACCAGAATGGTTTTCCTCATTTTAATGTTGAACAACCTCTTCTTTTGAACCATAGGCTTAAACTTGGGATCAATGGCAAAATGATGAGAATAACTGTAACACTTGATCCAAGTCTGTCAATATTATTGTCCACTTGGGCCCAACCCTTGGGGCCGCACAATTTTGTTTTTAGTAATGAGTTATTCCAAAGAATTCCCACGAGATCACCTATCTTGATATTGCTCTCGCCCAAGCACGCTTAATTGTATAGTTCTTGGGAATAAACCACCTCCCATCCCAAAAGACCTTGTTGATAACTTGATTATAACTCCACATATATAGTCCAGTAACTTCCTCTCTCATTTTGATGTGGGATTCTTTCTACCCCTACAACCATCCTGAAGCCTGCCAGGAGCCACTTCCCACCCTCAAGGACCAGGATGTTACAGGCCCACCAATTTTAACCAGCTCATCCTCAAGCCTATAATTGTACTGGAGGAGAGTTGGTTATGATACTATATTATAACACTTGGTCTAAATCTGTCAATAATATTTTTCGCTTTGGCCCAACCCTTAAGGCCTCGAGGTTTTATTCTTGGTAATAGGTTATTCTGAGGACTTTCCAAAAGGTTACCCATCTTGGTACTGCTCTCGTCCAAACATGCTTAACTACGTAGTTCTTGAGAATAAACTACCACCCATTCTAAAAGGCCTTATTGAGAACTTGATTCCAACTCCACATATATAGCCTAGTAACTTCCTCTACCATTCTGATATGGTACTCCTCCTACCCCTATAATCATCCTAAAGCCTGCTAGGAGCCGCTCCTTGCTTAGGCCTTTACCCTGACGTCACTCCCCGTCCTCAAAGACCAGAATGTTACAATAACCCCATAATTAATTCTTAGTATTTTCTTATGTGTCCAAGCAAACACATTTATATTTCGTTTCAGAGCCTTTTTAAACTGTTTTTTCTGATCATCGTACAAATAAGACTCAATTTTTACAACTTTCTCAAGGCTTTGTTCATTTAAGATCACTAGCTTTATCTCTTCAACAGGTTCTGGCCCTGATGAGTTATCTGGGAGTGTGAAATTTTTGTTCAGATTTTTCATTATATACCCCTATTAAGCATCCTCACTCTAGTCTATTGAGGCCTCTTCCAATAGTCGCTTGAAGACATAGTATAAACTTCTTGCTGTTATGGCAAAATATGACCTAACTTATTTCTGATTCCCTATTACTACTTTAATGCCTTCACCTACCTTGAATTTTAAATTTAGCGAGTAAAACTTTTCACCACTTTAGTTATCTTGAGAAAAAGGCCTTTTTAAGATGATAGAATACGGCATCTTAAAATCTACCACCTAGAGCTTTGTAATAGTTATCTTCTGATACGATTTATCTTCTAAGATGATTAGCAACTATAATTTACCCAACGGATACATACATGATTCCTTAAATCTATATAGCATTGTCTTGGGTGATCATAATCTCAGATTTTCAATCTTTAAGAAATCTAGTATTTCTTTAAAAATGATGTCAGTGGAACTTCCTGTATCAATTAATATTCTATAGATCTGAGCTGTTTTAACCATCAAGGCATTGTTATGAGGGTAATAAACCCCTATCTTATCCTCATTCATAAACATAATTAGAATTGCCACTATCTTTAGCCTTTTCTCAGCTCTTATATTCATTATATATTGTTTCAAAGTAGAATTAGGTAGAGAATACTTGAAGTAACTCTTGGCTGCCTTATTCGAACTACTTGCCAATGTTGAATCACCTAAAATCACTATAGCATAATGATCTATCCTTTTCTTATATTCTTTATTAAGTTCAGGGTCTCCACTTTCTTCCTTGAGATTAGCTATAAATTCCGTTAGGTAATTATTCTTAACTAGCATGGCAACCTATTCTTACAAATCAAAGTACTCATCAGTCTTATATTTAACATCTTGATGAAATTTACAGAATTTATTCTTCATGCTCCTAAAGGGCTTTGCTTTTATAGGTTCAGGTTCTAACAGCAAAGTTTCTTACCTTTTAATCTCTTTTAAAACTTATAAAAGAGGAGCATTTAGGGGAGTAAACTTTTTGTGCTCTTGAAACTGGGTAACCCTCTTTACTTTATCCTTTCGAGAAGATATCCTCTCTCTCAAATAACCATTATTTCAATACCTTTAGACTTGAAAAACTCTAGTACCTAATCACCCTTTCTATTTAAATTAGAGAATCTTATTCCACCATTCCTTCCTTTTTGTATTATTAAACTTATTAAAACAAGCTTTATCTTGAGAAGAAGACCCCGATATTTTCTCTTCTTTTAACTCTAGAATAACCTAGTCCTCAATTTTTATCCCATCTAATAACTTTTTAAGAGCTACTTCATACATGGTAATAGAATGCTTGCTCACAACATACTATGTCCTGCTTATTTTCAATCCTTACTTGAGGCCTTCTAATCTAAGTGGGTGATAAAATGGCCCCAACTCTATTACTTCCTTATAGTATCTATTGATAAAACTCTTGAGACTTTTACCAGCACCTTGCCCAATAACAACAAAGAGCTTGCGATTTTAATATTCTTTGGTGAAGACATCATAGAGATATTTGAAGTTGCAGATGCTCTTTAGTATCAGACTGACAAATCACTTTCTAGTTTATCCCTTTAATATCAACAAGAACAAACAACATATCTGGTTTTCATTTAATCTCTGGATCAATATTATCTCTCTAAAGAAATTCATATATAATGATAGATTTATATTTCCCATGAATGAGATAATCAAAGACATCTTGAATTTTTGAGGTAAGGATAAATGCAAAATCTTTTGCACGAAAGGGGACTTCGAATACGAATATGCATACGACAAATATTCTATGTTTCTTACTGAATATTTAATACCCTTCTTATTGGTAATAATACCTTAGGTATCTTCTCTCTGAGATATATAATGCCTTAATACCTTTCTTTCTCTTTGACGTCTATGATTTTTCTCTTATATACTAGGTTCAAACTACTCTCTAGTCCTTGCTTATGGTCAGCCTTATGCCTATGAGATGAGCAGATAGACTTTAGTAGACTCCTTTCCAAGATCCTAAAAGAGGCATTCTAGTTTATCTTTTCTGTTTTTTTTAGGGGATAAGTTTGTAACTTCCCTTTCCTTTGTCTATTGTAATATACTTTCTCTCGAGTGCATCCTCGCACACCTATCATTATGTCTCTCAACCTATACCATATTTAAGGTACCACTTTCTTCCACTTTCAAAGGCACGATAATTCTTAGACCAAATGGCCCTATTAGTAACATTTTTTTCATCTCTGAAACTTCTTTTACTAGTGTTTGAATTTGCTGGTCCTTTTCTATATGATGTTTTTCGCTATATCTTAATCATTACACTCAATGGGTAGTTCCTCCATCTTCTCTCTTGTGGTACGATCAATGTGATAGAGTTCTAGAACTCAATTAGAAACCTGAGTTTTTTGGGATCCTAAGTTGTTTGTTACGGTCATCATTAGTTATTTGTTGTATCTAATGAAGGTTTTATAGCCTATTTCATGCATAAATTGTAAGTTTTCAAAGCAAAAACCTTAGGCTAAATCCATGGAAAACAATAGTTTTTAAGTTAAATTAACATCGGGCTTTGGATGCTTACTTGGCAAGGAAGATAACTTGATGAAGATGAGAAACAAAAGCATGATTCCTCTTCACTTTACACCATCTCCTTATTCTTTTCCACCATGGGCAAAATACCCAAGAGAGAAGAGTGAAAATCTTAATTTTCATGTCAAAAATTAAATGGAAAATGAAAATATCAAATATATATATTTTTCATTTCATCTTCAATTAAATAATTGCATAATTATCTAATAAATATATTATTTAATTGTCTTATAATGTGATACACTCATTTACATCTTTGTAGGAGGCAACCATGTAAATTTGGACCAATAAACAAATGACACATGATGGAAACACATTAACCAATCATAAAATGCCATTTGTTAATATATTAACCATTAATCTTTAATCTTTATCTAACTCTTTAACCCTTAAAGATATTAGATATATGGCATCATAATTAACATTTTAATTAATATTTTAAATTTCTAAAAATCTAAAATCATGGTACATTTATCATAATGTCCTTGGTCATATTTATACATTAGGATAAAATAGTTATTTTTATCTAAATTAAATATTTTAATTTAGATTTTATCATTTTATATTAAAATCACATTTTAATATATTTGATAATCACAATTATCAAATTAAAATATATAATTTATAATAAATTACACACGTGTATCACATAGGGTTAAAATGATTATTTTGTACTAAATTAAACTATTTAATTTAGTTTTCATCATTTTGCTTTAAAATCATATTTTCAACTTATTTGATAATCATTATTATCAAATTTGGCAAGTTATTTACATTAAATAACCTTATGATATCAATATATTATTTTCTTAACACTTTAAAGAATAATCAATACGTATAACCATTATGCGTATTGATTTCAGCCTTTTCTATATTATCATGAGGGTGCTAGTCCTCTCCCAATAATATTGTATCTCTCTCACATATGAAGAAGCATTAGAGGATCTTGGTGGACCATAAAGGTTCACCATAACTCAGCCATAAATATATGCCGAACATTTCAGCTCCGAACATTTCGATTGCTCAACGGCTATAGTTAGTATTTAACAATACGTCATAGGCCTTAGAATCAATTATGCCATATTATTCAGGACTATCACCATGTTGTATATATATACTATATTTATATTAATTGTAAATTTATTTATAATTAATAAATGACAGTTATTATATCATTTTGCATTCGATCAGTTACGATATTAATTAATAATTTGATTATGAATAAAAAATGAGATCTCGTAATGTATTATGCAACAAGACTCTATCTACAATGTGTTGTGGATATGGGTACAGAGTCTATGATTTAAATACATCCAAATAAGTTCATGGTTGAGGTAATGTCATTAGGGACGATGATATTGTGTGACTGGCATATTTTGTTACTATCAAAAATTAGTATTCGATACTAATAGTTGGGTGACGAGTCTCATGTCACAAGAATATAAACATAGGTAGTGCGTTTATGAACGTAGTACTAAACGTGATCAATCGCGAAAAGTCACATGGGTGAATATCCACAGTCAATGATAAGTCGCACAGTCTTACTAGTATACCACTAGTCTTTTGACTGAGATATCACAGCTGCTCTCTATACTGAGGCACATCATTCACTTGTGTATATCGCATCAGGCTAGCCACGCCTGATAAAAGAAGTTTGATGGCAATATGTTCTTTTTGTATGAGGATAGGTGATGTTCAAGATAGAATCTACTGGCTCAGATGTTTAAGCTTGAAGTCCTAGGTAGGGATGTCATACATGGGAATTAAATCTCTAGACAAAGTACACTTATTTAAAAATGTGTTTTTGAATAAACGAATCCTGTATATGATTTGATTTTCTGATCCTCTGATTGAGTTAGAGGTTTGACTGTACCATAACCTGCACTCAATCGAGAGTTGATAGTAGAAGGACTTTACTACATGCACGTATGACTTTAAGGGCTGATTTGGAATCTTTATTTATTATGTCTGGGGGTCATGATATCTTCTTAGAGGTCGCTTATGATCATTGATAACTTCGACTACAAAGTGTTGTGTCGAAGTGTTGCAAAATGTTTGATACTAATTCATGTCCAGCTCACGGTGAATCCAAGGGGATCACACACAAGCCAATTGATGTTTACAATGGTTATAAATATTTCGTATGACGAAACTAACATATTATTTGATAGTAGATCGGATGATATAAATTCTTTATAGTAAAGAATAAATTTCTCGACAATGATGCGCTAGCACCCGTATATTCGAGAAATGTTTCAATGATTTTAATATATCATAAATATGATTTATTAATATATAAAAACTTAAAAAATATATTTATATATCAAGGATTTAATAATTAAAGTTGTTTATTTATTAAAACTTAAATAATTATTATTTAATTAAAATAAATCCTTTAATGACAAATAGCATAATATGATTTTGCTAAATGTCAAATTTTCCTTAAATATTAATTAAACAAATATATGATTTGGATTTGTTCTTTAATTTAATTAAAGAATTAAATAAAAAAATTTTAAATTGATATGTGAACATATAAATGCATATATGTATATATGTGATATATGATATGTATAAATGCATACACTTTAATCTCTCTCCTTTTCTTTTTATTTATTAATTAATATATATATTAATTTGTTAATATATTATTATTAATTTTATATTTATTATTATTTATTAATATTAATTAATAAAAAAGAAAATAATTTTCGAAATACTAGCCAATGATTTGTATACATGTATAAAACATTATTAATATTTTATTTTATTTTAATAAATAAAAAATTAACCAATTGTATTACTTGAAAGTGCCTTTTACATTGGATCCAATTTCGAATTGAAAATGAATTGGTTTTCTTTCTTCTTCTTTAGGTTAGGTTATGGAAAAGAGGGAGAAAGCAATGAAACCAAGATTTTTTATTTTGTTCTTCGTATAATAACTAAAGAAAAGTAGTTTACTTTCTTAGGTTCTGGTTTTAATTATGCATTCTTTTTATTTTTTTATTTTCGGAAAGAGTTAACTCATCCTGTTTTATTAATTTATAATATGATTTAGGTTTCTAATTTTAACACGAATAATAAATTAATGATTCAATGATGACTAAATCATTATACAAAATGACATTCAATTGGAATGAGTCTAGTGAGGCAATTAACTTTTGCTTCGATGATAATCCCAAACGTGGTTTGTCTGTTAAATAATTAATTTAAAATATATATATAGATATGTCAAAATCAATCAACTTACATCGAATTAATCACGTTTTTAATTAACTGTACGGATTAATTAATTAATTAAATTTATTTAATATATTTTTATTAATTAAATAAATAGCTTCTAGATGACTTAATATTGAACTATATATTTTTGTTTTTTTATTTAATATGTAATATTTTGAATTTGACTATTTTAAATATTAAAATATTTTTTTTCTGACAAAAAATTTTAAATATATTTTAGTGAATAAAAAAATTATTTTTTAACTTTTGTTTATGGTACAAATTTTAAAATATTTTCATTGAATATCTATTAATTTAAAAATATTCTTTTGTTTTTTTAAAATAAAACTTACAGAAAAAGGCTAATTAGATGGACATGAACCTTACTCTAAAGGCAGAAAATAAAATAACAATGAATTTTAAAAAACCAAATCACTAATAAAATCTATAATTAGGATAATTAAAGGAGTTGTAAAATAAAAAGTACAAACCTTAATTGGAGAATCGTTCCACCTCATAAAAGAAAATAAACCACAATCTAAGTATCTTTATTTTGTTAACTTTCTCTACCTCTTTTTTAAAGTCATTAAAGAATTCAACAATTTACGAAATTTAATATAATTAAGCAGTATGATTAATATTTTTTAGTTTCTATTTTATATTAATTTAAATTTATAATGATTCAACATTAATTCAAGTGATAAGATATTTTTCATAAATTGAATAATAGATTAGATTTTTTTTTATAATGATTAATTTTTACTTGTTAATATCCAATCAATGAAGGTCATATCTTTACTTGGAATTAATGCAAGTTGAGATTCAATTTGGAATATCCAATAATACTTATAATAGAATTTAAGACATGATTGTTTATTTAACATTTAAAATTTGTAAGAGTAAAAAAGTTAAAGTATTAACTATTCTATTTTTTATTTTAAAAATAAAAAAATAATTATATTTTAATTTTAAAAATAAATAGATTATTTAAATTTGAACATTCAAATCAAGTCAATTTTTTAAATTCTTAATAAAATAACAAAAATTATATAATAGTATTTCTTTTTTTAGGTTTTAATTAAAATTTTAGGAGAAAATTTTGAATAAAACAGTCTTTAATATGACCATTCAATAAAAATACATCAGTTATTTAGAAATTTTTTTCCCTCGTATTAATTATAAGCGATTAATTTTAAGATAAACATATATAAAATAAAATTTAAAATAAACATATGCATCATAAGAATTTATTGAATCGCCATAGGAAAGATGCGCTCTATGCCATCCTGTCTAAGACTTTCTTATTGGAACATTTCTATTTTCGATTCCACCGGCATTCTTATTTGATGATTGCCTCGTGGCTCATAGTCATTTATTTAATGCCAATACAAATTAAAATGAATTTATCGTATGTTCTTGATTAATAAATCTCCCCCTTTAATTTTTAAATAAAATAAAAAGGATATAATTTGGAGTTTTAAGGTACATTCATTAAATAATATTAGAAATATAAATTCTTTCAACTAATTTTTTAGATAAATTAATTTGTCTACTATAAAATAGTATAATTATATTTTTGCAATTTAATTTTTTATAATATGTGCCAATAATATAAATTTACCATCAGTTTGTATTTTTTCATTATATGAAAATTTGAATTTGGTTTTTATTCGTATAATAATTTAGGGCAAACCCTAAATTTCTTGAACATTAATATTTGTAGATATTGTATGTTAAGAAAAAAAAACAAAGCTTGGTTAATTGTACAAGCATACATACACATACACGAGTTAGGTAGAAGACAATTAATTACATGCTGTCCACGAAATTATCTGAAATTTTTGCTTACGATAATGGTGAATGACTAATATCCTTCTCAATTTTGCTTCGTCGTTTCCATCTCAGAGATTCTAGTAGTTTACTTTCATTATTTTTCATTCATTAATTTAATCATTATTTGTGAAAATTCAATTTCCTTTCCTGATTTCTGCGTATATAAATACCCAGCTTCTTACCTAGTTGCACTACACCTGACCTGAACAATATGGCATCTTCACAGCCAGCTTTATCTCTCGAGAGCTCAGAATCCTTTCTACTTAGCGTTCAGGAACTCATAAAAAACCCTAAGATCACAGTGCCAAACTGCTACCTTCGTTTAGATCAAAAGCCTTCAAATTTCTTGAATGAAAATATTCGCTCGACCTCCATCCCTACTGTTGACCTGGAATGTCTGGTTTCCAAGGAAGATCCAGATTTTAATCAACTGGAGAAGTTTCATGCAATATGCAAAGAATGGGGAGTCTTCCAGGTTAGTATAAACTGGAAAATAAAAAATTTTTGAATATAGAGGCAGAAAGAGAAGAATGATGATTATATGCTAATGGGTAGATATATATGTTTTGTTTTTATTTGTTATTATAGTTTCTGTTTTGTTTTGATTATGTTTCGAGATATGGAAAACATGTTCAAAAAAAGTTTTAATAATTAACAATAAATTTCAAAAGTGAACAAATTAAAAAAAAAAAAATAGCCTGACTGTTTGTCTTATTCTGATGTAGTTGGTGAACCATGGTGTTCGCTCTTCTTTGATGGATAATCTGAAGCATGAGATCGTAGAATTTTGCAAGCTTCCGATAGAAGAGAAGATGAAATATAAAGTAAAACCAGGTGATGTTCAAGGTTATGTAACCATGGCTCGATCAGACGGAAAACTTGATTGGTGTGACAGTGTTTATATGATAACGAACCCTATTCACAAAAGGAAACCACACCTTCTTCCAGAGCTCCCTTCATCCTTAAAGTATCTCTCTCTTTCTTTGTTCTCACATCCACGTTTGCACTGATCATGATCTCCTCACAGTTTTTTAATTGATTGTGTTAATTAACGATTCCAGGAACACTTTAGAGTCTTACATCCTGGAATTACAGAACCTTGGCATGAAACTCCTCGGGATGATTGCCAAGGCTCTAAAGCTAGAAGTGAAAGAAGTGGAGGAAACGTTTGAAGATGGGATGCAATCAGTGAGGATTACTTATTATCCTCCATGTCCACAGCCAGAGCTGGTTATGGGGCTTACACCTCATTCCGATGCTACTGGTATCACTATTCTTAACCAAGTTAATGGAGTTGATGGTTTTGAAATTAAAAAAGATGGGGAATGGATTCCTGTGAAAATTCTCCCAGATGCACTTGTCGTCAATGTTGGAGACATTCTAGAGGTCAGTAAAAATTTTCTCCTTCCTTATTTTCCAAGATATATCATTGTCGTCATTGATACTACAGAAAATAAGATTAAAGGACAAAGAAAAACAAGGTATGTTATTAAGTTATGATATTGAATTACTAAATCCTTTGCTGATCTGAATTTAACTGTGTATATATTTTTATCTAATGTAAATTTAAGATTTAATTATTTATTAAATTCTCATTTTGTACAAGTAAAATCTTATGTACCATGTTGATATAATGTTTGTATGGTACAGGTTCTACCTTTTTTTAATATTTACTTATATGTATATATATATACATGTGTATGTGTGTGATATAACTATGCAGATCATGAGCAACGGGGTGTATCGTAGTATCGAGCACAGAGCAACGGTGAATTCCGAGAAAGAAAGGATCTCTGTAGCTTTTTTCATCAACCCCAAATTTGAAGCTGATATTGGCCCTGCAACGAGCCTGATAAATCCAGATAACCCACCAATATTTAAACGAATTGGGATGAAGGATTACGTCAATGGCTTCTTCTCACAAAAGTTGAATGGAAAATCGTACCTGAAGTACATGAAAACTGAAAATGGTGAAGATAACAGCACAGTTACTGCAAATAATTAAAAAGATTCGTATGTACTAAATGGCAAGTAGATCATTACGGTGTGCCGTTTTGGTATTTGCTTGTTTTACTTGAGGTTTGCTTTTGCATGGACACTGTAGAAAAAATAATACGGTCCATGCATGGAATGGTTTGTTTGCTTTCTGTAATATTCTGTTGATGTTGATATGAATAAGAATGAAAGTATAATTGTGTTGGAGTGAGAAATAACTTTCGACATGTTTATTCATAACTAGATACATAAATATTACATGTTATTCAATATCAAAATGTATGAATAAATGAAATTAATTTGAGCACTGTTTGACCAATCTTTTCCATGAATTAAAAAAAAAAATCTATTATAACTAACATTATGTACAATAGCAAATTCGTTAACACTTCAAATGCTCCCATCTAAAGTTAGCCTTTTTTTTATGTTATTTTGACTTATTTAGTTTCAATCTGCCTGGATCTCATAAAAAAAATGACTCCAGGCCATGATTAATTTACATAAGGAGGCAAGATTTCTATTGTCACTCGCGTCCAATTAGTCTTAAACTAGAATTTTTTTCTCATCTTTGATACTTAAAGATGTGATAAATTATCACCACTTGAAATCACGGCCTTTTTGGCACATGGACAAACAGGACAGCTATTTTTTCACCTACATTATGTTGTGCCTCTTGCCATCTTTGACAAAGTACATCTCTTTCATTCATAGAATTGTCGTCATATAAAATTTCTACCTTATTTACTCCTCTTAAATGCTTGATGCAGACAATCTTTGTAATCTTATGCTTTTTTATATTTTATCATTAAAGAGAGATTTTTTCAATGATGAATGAGAGTTTTGTGTATACTATTTTAACATATCTTGCCTTACTTTAATACCATTATCATGCTTGTCAGTACCTTGGGTGTTTCCACCCAAGGTCACTCGCATCCAATTCAGTCTGCCTTGGTCTCATCAAGAAAATGGTTGTAGTCTTAATCAGTTTGTACAAAGAGTCAAAATTTCATCGTTGCTTGCTTACAGCCAATCGTTCTTAAACTATAAACCACTCTCCACGCTGTCTCCAAACATAACATTTTCTAATACTCAAAAGTTTGACATTATACAATCCCAATAAACAGCCCAGTTTATCGCAAATGGTCTGAAAATTTCATATAAATCCTTAAATATAGGATTTAGATGAAAACAAATGTAGAACCTGTAGATTTACATGAAATTTTCAAGGCATTCGAAATGAATTCGGGCTACTTCATTTGGGTGGTTTAAATTTTTCTCTGAATGTTGGGATAATAGGTAGAAAATTAATACTACGGTAATTTTTTATTTTAAAATAATTGAATTATTTATTTATATTTTTTTATCTTTCGCATATCAATCTTTTGAATTACGAAGCTTAAAAATAATTTAATTATTATTTATATTTTTATATCTTTCACATATCAATCTTTTGAATTATGGAACTTTTACAAGTTTAACTAAGAATAATAAATATACCAAGTAATTAATGTTTTTTTTAATGCATAAATCTTTTATTTTGAATTTAAATATGTGTCAAAAAAAAAATGTCACCATAATATTATGTATCTAAAATTTAATTGTAATGTTTTAATATTAAAAAAAATAAAAAAAATAATTTTTATACAATAAATTTGGTTTATAAAGTCTTTCTTTTGAGGAATATAAAACAAATTAAATGAGAAATCAAATGACTAGAGAAGTTCTTGCTAAATGATTCGTCGTTTGGAAACTTTTTAAGAGAACGACTCAACGCATCCAGTAAATTTAAGAGACGACGAAACGTTTACTGATATATGAATAAAACGACAAAACGTTTTCTAAATCTTCCAAACAAACATAAGTAATTCATGACGCCCGAACCGCCTCAACCAACCCGACCCACAATATAAACCCACAATTGTGTTCCGAGCAGAAAAGATATCAAGAAAGCAAAAGCCGCGAGAAACAGAGAGAGAGAAAATGGCGGCCGAAAATGAAAACCCCAGAACAGAAGACCAAACCAACACCAAAAACCCTAACCCTAACGAGCATGAGGAGCTGGAGGAAGGCGAGATCGTCGGCGATGAAGAATCGTCGAAGAAATCAACGGTCGTGATTCAACAGCCGCATCCGCTTGAACACTCGTGGACTTTCTGGTTCGATAACCCTTCTGCCAAATCAAAGCAAGCCACTTGGGGTAGCTCCATGCGTTCCATCTATACCTTCGCCACCGTCGAAGAGTTCTGGAGGTAAAATCTTTGTTCTTTTTCTTTTTTTGGCTTTGTGTTTTTCTTGTACGAATTTTGGGATTTTTAAAATTTTAATGCGATTCGTGTGGTTGTTGAGACGATAGGTATTATAAAAAAAAATTCTGATTTTTTGTTTTTGTTTTTGTTTTCACTATCAACATATGATTTTCCGTTTGGTTGATGAGAAGGTTGAGGGAAGGTAAAGGCAATTGTAGTGCTTTTCCCTGAAGAAAAAATCTTTTCCATTTTATGCTTCATAATTTCCATTTAGTCTTAATGAATCAAGTGTTATAATTAGTGTACTTAGTGCTTCTTCATGTTTAACGAATCATGCTTGTGTTGCTAGCAACAATTAGGTTTTTGTATTTGATATATGTTTTGAAGCGCACATTTTATTACTACATGTCAGATTATATTATCCTTGATATAGATTAACTTATGGATACAACCTTCAAAATGTAGAGTGAGGACAAAAGTTTTGGTTGCAATTTACACTAATTTTTGGGTGAAAATAGAGTTTGTTGGTTATGATCAATTAACAATCTTACTGAACTCATCAAAGAAAAACGAAATATTATGAAACTTTTCTAAATATCATTGGGTCAGTCTGTATTGCTTGACAGTGAGGAAGGGAGCCAAATTCATAAATGCCAAGGAAGCTTAAGGCATGATTCCCCTCACATTCCTAAATTACCATTCTCTTTGAGTTGCACTATTATTGATTGATCACCTACATTGAACTTTCAATATAGATTCATCACCATATTTTATATGTTTTTAAACTTCGTTACAGTGTGATTGCCTGTCACAGGATTGCTAAATGTATTGCTTTCTGTCCTTCACCCTTTTGAACAATCAATACGTTGTCTTTTCGAAAATTGATTGCTAAAAGCTTCCTTTCTAATTTTGTTCTGCATTCAGCCTGTACAACAATATACATCATCCAAGCAAGTTGGCTGTCGGAGCAGACTTTTATTGCTTCAAGCATAATATTGAGCCAAAATGGGAGGACCCTGTTTGTGCTAATGGTGGGAAGTGGACTGTCATGTTTTCTAGGGGAAAATCTGATACTTGTTGGCTGTATACGGTATGACTTGGACTCTGTGAGTGGGTTTCTGTGTGTGTGTGTGCGCGTGCACCTAAGATAAATGATGCTAAGTATGGCCTTAAATTTTGTATGTGTACTTGTAGTTGCTAGCAATGATTGGAGAACAGTTTGATCATGGAGATGAAATTTGCGGAGCAGTTGTAAATGTCAGAGGTAGGCAGGACAAAATAGCTCTTTGGACCAAGAATGCTTCAAATGAAGCTGCTCAGGTAATGTTTACTTATAAAATAACCATCTTTACCTATATTCATCTGTATTCCTATATAATGTCAATCTGTATATTATTTCTTATTCAATGGAGATGTTGGTAACTGAAGAACCAATAAAAGATAATATAGGGAAATTATGCTAGAGAGTAAATGCTTTGTATCATGAAGTAGAATTTTAGAAAAATGTGCGAGAGATGTTGCACCCAGTTTACCCTTACTTCATAGTTTTACGCCTACCCATGCCCATCCCCTCAAAATAAAACACAGAATAATTAAGTTAGAAGGGTGCATATCTTAGATAGCATCCACATCCACTTGCACAAAAGGGGTTAACTGGTTTATGTTCAAAATAATTGTTTTTGGATTAAGTATATCCTTCTATGGTATGCACTAGGCAGAGCAGAGGGCTTAATGCATGTAGTTTTCTTTTCTTTATCAAATTTAATATCATGTACGATTGATAATGTGCTGCCGTTATTCTTTAACCTTTTCACCATTTCCCTTATCTATTGTTGAAGATATAGGATGGGAAGTACCCATGTTGTGTTTTGCCATTAGTCTTAACCCCTTAACCAAAAAGGCTTTAATGCAAAACTTTGTGTTGCAAATTTTTCTTGGATGAAATCATGTGCAAGTTTATGTATTTCAAACTGTCTTGTGTGCAAGTACTTATCTTGCTTTTTCCAAAAAAAAAAAGTACTTATCTTGCAAAATGTCTGGTGTGCTAGTCCCTATCTTGCAAGACATCTTGTTGCAAGTCTTTGTCTTGCATGATTTAGAGCATAATTGTTATTGTGAGAAAATAACAAAATTTTGAATGGGGAGACAACTCATGGCAGAACCTCTTTTGGGGTCCCAGTGATCAAATCCCTCACTGTTGTAGTCCTGTTAAAACAAGTTACACCTGATACATTCAGTTTTTTACAATTTGATCAGGTCTTTGAAATTGCTAGCTATTATACAAAATCTGCTTTTGATATATCCGCACTATCTTATGGTCTATTTGATGGTTTACCAATACTTGGTTGCTTTTATTTTCTCAGTAGAAGTTGCACACTGACTAACATTAAATTTGTTGCTGCAGCTCAGCATTGGGAAACAGTGGAAGGAGTTCCTTGATTATAATGACACCGTAGGGTTCATATTCCATGTGAGGATGCATTTGATTATTTCTTCTCATATTTTGTGTTTGTATATTGTTGGTGCTTAGTTCATAGGATTACGCTGATATTTTTGGTTTGCTTTTTCAGGAGGATGCGAAGCTTGATAGCAGGTCTGCAAAGAATCGCTACACAACATAGGGTTTTCCAATGTAGTCTCGGAGAAATGCATGGTATTTTCTGGATGAGAGGCGGTAGGCTATGTTTTGATTTTAGGCTAATTCTGAAACATCTTCCTATTACTAGTTTTATGTGGTGTCTTGTTATAAGGTCATTAATTGCACAAGCAGTGTTATACACTTTACTTTACAGATTTTGTTTTTGCAATATGTTCGAAGTTTATTTTTTATACTAATTTTTAATTAACTCCCAATCGAAGTCGCTCTTGAGATTGGTTATGAAACACAAGCTCGTGCTATCATAGTTGAAGAAATGAAAATAAAATAAAAACAAGCTCTTAACCACCATTGGTATCACAGGTTAAAAATACAGAATAAAAAATGCATATGACAACACATTATTGCCAGACGGGTCAAATTTTGGGTATTTAACATACTAAAAAGCGTTTCAAATATTTTTTTATAATTTTATTTTAAAATTAAATGAGAATTAACACAATTGTGTCTTTAACCAATGAGATTTATGTATGTAACAATCATAGTAGCATATAAGAGTAATCCAGTCTTCATATGAACTTTGCACAAAGATAAAAAGATCAGAACCGAAAAGAATTTGCCTCGTGTTTTTTTTTTTTTTTACCATAAACTATTGATTCGACCATTCAATTGCAATCCTTTTTTTTTCCCTCCTCGATCTACAGTGGCCGGATTGCTCCCGAAGATTTTGTTCTTAATTTATTTGAATGAAAAAACACTATACATATACCCTTTAATTTTCGTACCCTAACATTTTCACCTGTTTTCGGTAAATAAAACCGTAAATAATTGTGTAATTGCTAGGCCTGGAGCTCGCCTACATTCTATACATATATGTGTACAAATACTTCCATTTTCATCACAAAGTTTCCGTTCTCTATCAACTATCAAAACAGAAAACTCATTTACAACTAATTGCTCCTTACGCTCTCGGTATAAAGGTATTAACAAGAGGCAGGAAAACTATGGAAAAATAATAGGAATAATAAAAATAATAGTAGCAGCAATATTAAAGGGAAAAGGAAAATTAAAAAATTTCTCCTTCCTCTCCGTCTCCATCCAAATTCAGTATCTCCTCATCGTCATATCCCAAATAATCATTTTTCAGAAACAAACCAATCCGCTCCAGTGGATTCTCAGAATGAGCTCCTTTAAAAGCTCTTCTTTCACCATTTGGCAGATGAGGGGATAAGCAACATCCGCATAGCATTTCAAGTTCCTTCAGAATTTCCAGGTTGTGTTCAATCTCAACAGTTCTTTCCATCTGGATGCAGAAGAAAAATAGCAACAGCATAAGAACCCTTAAAAAGTAAGCTATAGACGATGCTTAAAACGATAAAAGAATATGCAAAAACAATGCACACTGAAGGTTTACTTTCTGCAATGCAATTCGGGCGGCTTCCCTTTTCTTCTGTCGTTGCTTTTTTAACTCGTTCTCTGCCTTCATTCGTGAGGCAGCTTCAGCAGCCTTGATTTGGGCTTCAATTCTAGCTTTCTCTGAACAAGAAGAAAACCAAGTCATCAACTAAATTATAGCTTTAGCATTCCAATATTTTTATCATATTTACTGTTAACAAAACCCTAGAAAACCTAAAATAAAATAAAATAACAAAGTTCAACCAATTCAACAAAGAGCATAAAGTTTCTTGCATAAGAACCAGTAATCACCTTCTTGCTGCCTTCGCTCTAATCTTTCCTTCTCTTGCTGCATCTTAGCTGGGTCAGCTTTATCACCCTTTGTATTTTAAGAAAGCAGCATAAATAAGCAATGCTTGCCACAAGTCAAAATTTTCAAAAAGTTGCACCAAATTTATCACACTTTGTCCATACAAGATATGGTTAAATGAGGCTTACATGATCAAGAAGGGTTTTCTGTTTAGCTTTAAAAATTGTATCTGCAAAACGTCTCTTTAACATAGCAGCACGGAGAGCTTTCTTTGGTGACATTTGTAAGTCAAGAAGTGGAGTTGTCCATTCTACACCATATAAACAAACACAAAACTTAAAGGCTATCCATCATTTTGTTTTATTTTTTCACCCAGTACTTGTTCATATTTGAACCAATGACCAGCCAAACTAATTCGAATTCCACATCCTTTCTCTGATCTTTTTCATCAAAACCAAAACTTGAAACGAAATGAATTACCATCGAAATTAGGTATCATAATTGCAGGTTAGAACAACTAACCTTCAGCGGAAGTAGAATCTGTTGCAGGAGGCGTAAGCTGAGAACTAGGAAATGCATTCCCATCATCCAAAGCACTTACAACTCCTTCATATCATTTTGATAGGATGCCAATGCTCAGAACAAGACACAAGTGCAACAATAATACATACTTTAAAAAAGTATATATCCTCACCATCAGAATCTGGATCTGATTTGCTTATTTGTGATGTTGACGTGCTTTTTGTTTGACAATCCTGAATTTTGATATAACACTCCAGTTACAACTTATTCAGGATAAACTTTGTTTACAGAAACTCTAAACTATATTCTTTACATCAATCACTGCTCACATACATACCGGTTTGCAAGCATCAGCACTATATGCACGATCTCCACCCAATGATCTCTCTGAAGTGATATCTAAACCAAAGCAAGGATGGATTAATCACAAGGTATTATACACTATGAACAGAATAAGCAAAAGAGAATATTGATTACCTGAGGAATTAACTGACGATGCACGAGTTGAATCGCTGGTAAGGTTGCATCCACATGCATTGCCGCCACCTTTACCACATCTTTTGCATGCAACTGGGCTCAATGGTGGCTTCGCATTGACAATGCTGCAAGCAAGTCTACCACCGCCATCGGTGCCTGTAAGACATATTGCAAATTAGCTCCAATAAAGAGCCACAAAGCAGAAACTTTACACTGCCATTCCATACCTTTGTGTAAGTTTTTAAAAGCAATTGTGCATGACTTGTTCTTTGCTGGAAACTCAACCTAAGAACAAACACAAACAACTCAGGCATAGCAGACTTAACTCCAAATATAATACTGACAATTGGAAGCACTCATGTTGCCTTCCACATGTTAAATGCAGAGAGGTCTATGAGATTTACTATACAAAAGCACTCATAACAGCCTTTAGTTCTTTTTTATTAGGAAATCAAAAAGTCCAACATGCATATAAATCACTTATGCATGGGATACTACTTACTTCTACAGTTCTAGCACAATATGAACTCCTTACAGCCTTCTCTTCACATGTTTTTGGCTTCTTGGACAAGAAAGTATTCTTCCGTGGAGGTGTTTTGGGACAAGTTTGCCTTGCATCATTTGCTTCTATCATTCTCCCACTCAAGATTTTCCCAAGCCCAAGTTTTGATCCTTCACGGATCCATTTTTCCTCCAACAATTTCCATTTCATATCAAAGAGGCTGTTTAACTCCTGTGCCATCTTATGAACATTATTTTCTGGAGGATTGTAAAGCATGGCATTAGAAAAAGTCAGTCTGACATCATCCACAAACTCTTCAGTCCTGAAGTACAAATTCCTGTGCAGCTTATTTTTTATTGTTCCCAAATCCATAGGCTTAGATATAATTGAGAAGTAATCAGGAATATTCAATTTCACAGGATCCACAGGTTGATTAAAAACCCAGCCAGCAGGATGGATCATCAGCGATTTCAAAATCACAGAACATTGATGAGCTACACCACGATCCATCTTCGTCTTCTTCTCCTTTGGAACCTCAATTTCCTCCTGGGCTGCACGCTTCTTACCAGCTGGCACAGATGGCACTTTCTTTGAGTGCTCAGAAGCAATAATCTTTTCCCCGTCAGATAAACAATGTAATTTACTCATCCCCAATTGATTATTTTCATTTGCAGAAGTACTGCAGCACCAGTTTTCATCGAGAGATGGCTGTCGCCCATATTCACATGACTGAGTCTCAGGAAAGGCTTCAATTCTCCGGGTTCCAAATTTAATCTTCAACTTTTTCTTAGTAATTACAGCTTCAGTAGCAGCCATGGTGAGAAACTGCAAAGATTGAAGGAATAACCTTCTATGGTCCCTGGTTCTCAAGCAATATAACTGACCTCGTGAAATGCAGTGACACTGGACAAAGCAGTGTCCTCCAAACAAAACAACAAGTTCATAAATCACTCAACAAGTGTCCTGCCACAAAAGGTTACAGGAGATAAGCATCCAAGAGCTCTAGAATGCAGTACCATATTAGTATTAACAATCTTGTGAAAATGAAACACTGATAACAATTGTACCAAAATGCATTACCAACAGTAAAATAGTAAAAGAGAGAGCGTGACCAAATAATTTCCAGTCTATAAGAGTAGAATTATCTAAGGAAATACAGTATTGTAACCAATTTTAACATCAAAATTGAAGCAACTTTCATATTTATTGACAAAAATTAAAACCCCTGACTCACAAACATTCGCCCATTAGCCTGGGTAGTCCGTTTCATTATCAACAACAAAGTGAAAGCATGATATTATAAGGGACAAGAATCAATAAATTGAATTGCACAAATTACAATAAGTCCATAGCAAATCAGTCTACCGTAGACTCAACTGCTAGTCCAAATAAAAGAAATTTTAAAAAACACAAAAATCTAAGTAGCATACACTGACTGAACAGAAGACACTAAGCCCTCAAAATCAGCATGCACAACAAATTATCCAGATTCTAAAGCCGTCATAGGTACTCAGAAAATTCTCAACACTCCAAATTCACCGATAATAACACTAGTCGAAATACATCACAGCCTCCCCAAAAAAGCAACCAACGCCCAAAATTTATTTCACCGAGAATAACAAACCCTAAAGCTAAATTACACCAAATCCAAACATCTAACTAAAGGGGAAAGTAATCTAGGGCTTAGCGTTCCAAGACACACGGCCAATCATGAGTCCAAACAAAATTTTTTTTTCAAGACTTAACATCAACCCAGATGATTTAACCAATTAATTATCAAAACTCAACCGCAAATTGACATATTTTCATGGGAAAACAAAATCTCAGAACTCGAGGAACTGTGATTTCTTCTATTCTAAACTTAACAACCAACCAAATCAAAAGATTACACCAAAATCACGAATTAAAACGTCAACAAACTCATTAAGAGAATTATCGTGAAGGATTTATATAAAAAAAAAAAAAAAACTTACCCGAATCGAACAACTGTTGGCGAAACTCAACTACATCAAATCGATCGACTCAATCGATGATGTCCAAACGAGGAACAAAGAAAGAGAACCGAGAATCCCTCTTGATCTCAGTAGCAGGATACGAGAGTCGGTTAGGTTTGGGGCTCTGGGTTTTCAAGTAACAGGAGTGTAGTCTGTACTGCCTTTCTAGGGTTTCGATTGTTTTGTCTATTTTGGGGCCTCGTTAGTCATTAACGCGGTTGTTTACTCGGTTTCGGTTTCTTAATTACTGCACCATTGGGAAATCCGTACCGCTTGAAAGAAAAAGCATCAGTGAAATGACATTATTCGCCCTCAGATGTGGAGTTCTATTTTTATCTAAATGACTATATTGACCCTTATTGTGTAGTTACAAACTTACAATACGATATTTTTCGGTGAAATGACTTTATTGACCCTTTAATTGTATGGTTGTAATATACTATGAGACACGTTTTTAACTTTACTCAAAAAAAATAAAAATAAAAACACAATATTTTATTTCCTGTCTATTACATTTTATTTCTGGTAATAACATACTCTTTCAATCCATCCCATAACAATGAAATTTTGTGTTAGTTCAATTCATTAAGAACACATGATGTATTGAAGAAGAACAATACCATCATATTTTTTATAAGGCTTACCAATTAAATCATTTAATTTTAATGAAAAAAATTTACGCAAAATTATTTTACTGAGGTTATGTTATAAAATTACGTCACATGCAGTAGGTAAAAAATAAATAAATAAGTTACTTTCCTGAAAACCAAAACACTTAATAACAATTAATGTCAATTACATCAATAATAATATTACCAAGTAAATCATTTAATTTTAATGAAAAAAATTTAGGCAAAATTATTTTACTGAGGTTATGTATGTTATAAAATTACCTCACATACAGTAGGTAAAAAATAAATAAATAAAAAGGTTATTTTCCTGAAAATCAAATCCAAAACACTTACTAACAATTAATGTCAATTACATCAATAATATTGATACAAAAAATATTCTATGATTTTTTATATTAAACAGGGAGTAACTCAACATATAAGATGGGTATAATATAAATGAATCTATATCATAGAAGATTTAAAGGTAAACCTTCTCAATGCAAAGTTTCACTTATTGATCTTTGTAAAATAATAATTCCCTTGGAGTGATATCAGGTGAATTTATGAGAAAACTCTAATATCTAAATTAACGAAAATGAATAAAAAAAAGGAAAAAGTTTTAATGAAAGGACAAGATTGAAAATAAAAAAATTGTAAAGAAATAAATTTTCGTTAGTTTTTTATGTTCAATTTGCCTTCTTTTATAAATTCTTTAGAGAGTTGATTGATGTGACGTGACATCAAAGAATGAAAATGATAGGACTTTCTTCTCTTGGATAGAATACTACTCGTATTTTAATAAAGAACCATACTATCAGACTTAAGAATTGAAAGGCCTATCATTATCACGTGACAGATGGCTTTGATGATAAGACGACACTTCTGGCCATCTTTGTTCCTTTCAATCATTTTAATTTTTATACTAATGGATTTCTAGACTAGAATCCAGAGGGCAAGGAGCAAGGTTTCTCTGAGTAAGGGGTTAGAGGTTAAAGCTCTCAAGGTTTGGGCGTTTTCTTAGGTTAAAGGTTAAAGCTCTCAGGGTTTAGGCTTTTTATGGGTTAAAGGTTAGGACTCTTAAAATCTAGGATGACACGTGTTTATTTAGAAAGTCTTCTCATATCAACCTTACTTTTTACCCTAATAATAATAATAATAATAATAATAATAATAATATGCAAGTTTGTTAAATCAACAACATAAAGTTTTTATTACTTAATGTTAAACCATCGTGCACAATATGTGAGTCCCGTGCCTAAATTCCAAGAGTATACCAGTAATTTTACACTTTTACTGTACATATAATTGTGATTACTTTGTACATAGTTGATATGTCATCGCGGCTGTATATTTATTTTGGGGATTGGAGTTGGTTAAGATAGAGTTTTGAAGTCATAAACGTAGGAATCTCAACGTAATTAAAAAATAGTTTTATTTTGAGTGGGACCCCAATGATATTTTCCAATTAAAGGAAGGATTTGGGAGAAAATATGTAATTCGTTCAAATGAATGGGTCGAATGATTCGAATGAATTCTTGATTTCAAATTCGTTCGAACGAATGCTCGATCATTCAAACGAAAAATTAGGAAGCTCTCTGATTTCGAAAGTGTCAGATTCGTTCGACCAAAACCCAATTCATTCGATCGAATCGACGCGAAATAATAATTTTGCCTGTTTCTAGAAGATTCTCCTTTGTATAATTTAAGGACAAAAAGGTAATTTTATCCCCATTTTTATAAATAGGGGAGCTGACCCATTTCCCCCTCATTCTTCTCGTCTTTTTCCTTCGTTCTCTCCTCTCCATCGTTCTCTCATTCCTCTTCTCTTCTCTCATTAGAATCTTACTGTATTTTCGATCCCTCACTGCCAATCACTTGTGTTTTTCATTTCTAACACTCTACGGGTTTCGATTTAATGTTTGGAGCGTAGAAAAAAAAATGAGGCAAGGTTTCTGGTTTTGGGAGACGATTTAGGGTTTTCTAGGTTTGAGGATAAATCAAAGCAAATCGATTATACCACGAGGTAACCCACATCATTTCTAATTCGTCAATATGTTTTATTTTGCAATATGGCATAATTTTGTGAAATGGGTATTACTGTTCACTCGTAGGGTTTTCACTAGATTTACGGTTCATATATTAGTTTTCATACGTTATTCGAGTTGTAGTGAAGTTGGGAGAGTCGTAGAAAGTTAGAAATATAAATTTTGAGAAAGTGGACAGACGTGAACAGTAATAAGGGTTACTATTTCGACAAGCGTGTAGATTTCGTAGGTCTAAATTGCAAAATTAAGCCGAATTACGTTAGTATAGTGATAATGTGGGTTTGTGGTAATAATGTGTGGATAATAGGATGGATAACAATGGTTGTAGTCGGTTTTGTGTATTATCCGATTTTAAAAAATCCCAGGCTATCTTGCATTTCACATGTACTAGTTATATTCGCATTTTAGAAATGTATATTGATAAGTTTGGTATATGTGATTAGGTGACAGAGCGTGAGCGAGAAATCTGCATACCGAGCCGAAAAACGAGGGGAGTTAAGGAGTGTATACACTCTCTAAGCTGTGAGTGGACTTTTTATATTTTTGTTTATTTAATGAAGACTTTGCTTTTATATTTATAATGATACATAAAGAATTTTACACATGATTCTGCTATTTTCTTCTATTTATGCAAAAATATGTATATGAATGTTTTTATATGATTTTATTTGAAAATGTGATTTGTATGGTGGATTTAAATGGTTTGGCATATATATTTATATGAATGATGGTCGTGGGCCA
>JAVXUL010000006.1:6751041-6762197 GCA_035590515.1 Trichilia minutiflora | reverse complement strand
AAATAATAAATTTATTATTTAATTATAAAATATTAATAAATTAATTTATTATTTATTTATTTAAACGATTTAATTTGATAATTTATTATTTAAAATTAATTTAATTTATAATTTAAATTAATAATCATAATTTTATAAAATATTAATTCATAGATTAATTTAAATTTTTTTAAATTAATTTAATTAAATAATTTAAATCAGTTTAAATGGATCGATTTAAATTTGTGTATCCGTAAGGACGATTGCAAAAAGTTATACAACTATTTGTATAGAACAGTTATAAAATTAGTACGACGGCTATTTTTTTATTTAAAATTTTAATATAACTTAATTAATTGTTTGTATTTTAAGAGGACCGACCGACTCAAAGCATCCCGTAAATCAAACAGACGGCGAAAAGTGTACTGATATCTCAATAAAACGACAAATCGTTTCTAAGTCTTCCAAAATCTGACAAGTAATTCTTGTGCCCGAACTGTCTCAACCAACCCGACCCACAATATAAACACACAGTTCTGTTCTAGCGCAACAAAATAAGGGAAATCAAGAGGGCAAAAGCCGCGAGAAAGCGAGAGAGAAAATGGCAGCAGATAACGAAAACCCAGAACAGAAGACCAAACTAATACCAGAATCCCTCACCGTAACTAAGAAGAAGATCTGGAGGAAGGCGAGATCGTCGGGGATGATGAATCGTCGAAGAAATCAACTGCCATGATTCAACAAGCGCATCCGCTCGAACACTCTTGGACTTTCTGGTTGGATAACCATTCTGCGAAATCAAAGCAAGCCACTTGGGGTAGCTCCATGCGCTCTATCTATACCTTCGCCAACGTCGAAGAGTTCTGGAGGTAAAATTCTTTTTTCTTTTCTTTTCTATTCTATTTTGGCTTTGTTTTTTTCTTGTACAAAATTTTGAGATTTTTAGAATTTTAATGTGTGATTCGTTAGATTGTTGAGACGACTGAGGTAATAGAAAAACAAATTCTGATTTTTTTATTTTTTTTCACTATCAGTGTATTATTTTCATTTGGGTGCTGAGAAGATTGAGGGAAAGTAAGGGAAATTGTCGTTCTTTTCCCTGAAGAAAATATATTTTTAATTTCATCTTTCATGATTTTCATGCTGTCTTAGTTAATCAAGTTTTATAATTAGTGTACTTTCTATCTCTTCATGTTTAATGGATCATGCTTTTGTTGCTAGCAACAATTAGGTTTCCGTATTTGATATATGTTTTGAAGTGTACATTTTTTTTACTCCCAAGTAAAATTAGTTAATCCCTTGTTATAGATTAACTTATGGATACAGCCTTCAAAATGTAGAGTAAGGACAAAAATCTGGTTGCAACTTGCAATTTACAATAATTTTTGGTGAAAACAAAGTTTATTGGTGGTTGGTTATGATCAATTAACATTCTAGCTGAACTCATCAACGAAAAAGGAAATATTAGTAAAATTTTCTAGATATCCATTGGGTCGGTCTGTATTACTCGGCAGGGTCGAAGGGAGCCAAATTCATAAATGCAAAGCAAGCTTAAGGCATGAGCTTGTCCCCACATTCTGAAGTTGTCATTCTCTTTACACTGAACCTTCAACAAAGATTCATCACCATATTTTATATTTTCTTACTTTGTGATAGTATGATTGCCTGTCACAGGATTGCTGATGTATTGCTTGATCTGTCATTCACCCTTTTGAACATGCAATACAATTTAGTATTTCTCTAAACTAATTTTATTCTGCATTCAGCCTCTACAACAATATACATCATCCAAGCAAGTTAGCTGTCAGAGCGGACTTATATTGTTTCAAGCATAATATTGAGCCGAAATGGGAGGACCCTGTTTGTGCTAATGGTGGGAAGTGGACTGTCATCTTTTCTAGGGGAAAATCTGATACTTTTGCTGTATACGGTATGCCTTGGACTCTGTGAGTGGGTTTTTGTGTGTATATAGATGCCTAACATAAGCCTATGATAAGTATGGCCTTAAATTATGTACGTGTAATTGTAGTTGTTGGCAATAATTGGAGAACAGTTTGATCATGGAGATGAAATTTGTGGAGCAGTTGTAAATGTCAGAGCTAGGCAGGAAAAAATAGCTCTGTGGACCAAGAATGCTTCAAATGAAGATGCTCAGGTACTTTTTACTAATAAAACAAACGTCTTTACCTATATTCGTCTGCATGCCTATATAATGCTAGTCTGTGTATTGTTTCCTGTTCAATGGAGATGTTGGTAACTGAAGAACTAGTAAAATATAATGCTAGCGAAATTATGCTAGAAAGTAAATGCTTTGTATCACAAGCTACAATTTTTAGGTTGACTATGTTAGAGATTTGCATGTAGTTTATCCTTTACTTCATAGTTTTACCCTTCCCCATGCCCATCCCCGCAAAATAAATGACAGAATAATTGAGTTAAAAGGGTTCATATCTTAAATAGCATCCCCATCCCCATCTGCATCCACTTGCACAAAAGGGATGTCAAATAGTTTGTGGTAAAAAATTGTTGTTTTGGATTAAGTATATCTTTCTATGGTATGCACTAGACAAAGCAGAGGGCTCAATGCATGTAGTTTTCTTTTCTTTTTCAAATTTAAAAGCAATAAGATTGATAATGGTCTGTCATTTTTCTTTACCCTTTCCCTTATATATTGTTGAAGAAATTGGACGGGAAGTACCCATTTTATATTTTGCCACAAGTCTTGACCACTTAACCAAAAATTCTTTAATGCAAAACATTGTGTTTGAAATTTGTCTTGTATAAAATCATGTGCAATTTATTGTCTTTCAAACCGTCTTGTATGTGAGCCTTTAACTTGCAAAATGTCTGGTGTGCTAGTTCCTATCTTGCACGACTTCTTGTTGCAAGTCTTTGTCTTGCATGATTGAGAGCATAAAAGTTATTAGGGATATAAAATAACAAATTTTGAAATGGGGAGAAAACTCATGGCAGAACTTCTTTTGTAGTCCTGTTAAAAAATGTCGCACCTGTATACACTTCAGTTTTTTACTATTTGATCAAGTCCTTGAAATTGCTTGAACTTTTGAGCATGCAAAATCAACTATCTCATTGGACCATTAGGCATGTGTAGCTTGTCTTGCTGTGTATTGTGACGTTGAACTTCCTTGCCAAGACTGGTTGTATCACTCATGTTATAAATTTGATGGTTTATCAATATATGGTTGCTTTCATTTTCACTTCAGTAGTTGGACAATAACTAAAATTAAAGTTCTTGTTGCAGTTAAGCATTGGGAAACAGTGGAAGGAGTTCCTTGATTATAATGACACCATAGGGTTCATTTTCCATGTGAGGATGTATTTTATTATTTCTGCTCATGTTTTGTGTTTGCAGATTTTTGCTGCTTGGTTCATAGGATTTACGCCAACGTTTCTGGTTTGCTTTTTCAGGAGGATGCAAAGCATGACAGCATGTCTGCAAAGAATCGCTACATGACATGAGCTTGAGCTGTGTAGGTTTTTCTCAATGTAGTCCCCGAGAAATGCAAGGTGTTTTCTGGAAGAGAGGCAGTAGGCTATATTTTCATTTTAGGATATTCTGAAACATCTTCCGTTAACTAGTTTTTTGTGTTGATACCTTGTTATAAGGTAGTAAATTGCATAAAGTAGTGTTGTACACTTTACGTTACAGATTTTAGTTTGGCAATATGTTCAAAGTTGATTTTTTATACTAATTTTTAATGAACTCTCAATTGAAGGCGGTTTTGAGATTGGTTGTGAAACTCGAGCACGTGCTATCATAGTTGAAAAAATGAAAATAAAATATAAACAAGCTCTTAACCAAAGTGCTATCACAGGTTAAAAATAAAGAATAAAAAATGTATATGATAATGCACACTGCCACTGGCAGATTAGGCCTAAGAGTATGCTGGATATTAAAATACTAGAACAGAAATTCGAATATCCCTTAATAGATTTCAATGAAACTAGAGTATAACTTATAATTTTAAAGATCAATTACTAAATGTCTTTAAGTATAGTTTAATCTAACACTTATTGACATACGATACTCCATTCATTTATAGTAATCCCATCTTGTATGCATTCGGATAAAGATGAGACGAAGAAATTTAAAAGTCAAGACATGAAAATACATAAAAGATATTTCGCCTCAATTTTTTTAAACGTAAACGCTAAAGACGATAAATTCAATTGCAACCTTCTTTTTCCTTCCCGATATATGATGGCCATGCTGCCAAATGATTTTGCCCTTAATTCAGCTGAAAAAACATAACATATACTATGTAATTTTTGCACCGTAATATTTACATTGAATTCCAACAAATACAACTGTAAATGATTGTGATTGCTAACCCAGGGCTCGCCTATATTCTATATATTTAATTTGTAAGGATACTTTCATTTTGGTTACAAAGCTCCCGTTCCCTATCAACTACCAAAAAAAAAGATTCATTTACAACTAAATTGTTCCTTGCACTCACTATCAAGGTATTAACAAGTGGCTGGAAAACTAGGGAAAAATAATAGGAATAATACGAGGGGAAAAAGAAAGTTCATTAAAATATCTCTCCTTCCTCTCCATCTCCATCTCCATCCAAGTTCAGCATCTCATCGTCATCTCCCAAATAATCATTTTTCATAAACAATCCAATCCGCTCCAATGGGTTCTCAGAATAAGCTCCTTTAAATGCTCTTCTTTCACCATTTAGCAGATGAGGGGATAAGCAACATCCACTTAGCATTTCAAGTTCCTTCAGAATTTCCAGGTTGTGTTCAATATCAACAGTCCTTTCCACCTGGTTGTGTAAGAAAAATAGTAACAAGGTAAGAACCCTCAACAAATAGGCTAAAAACAATACAAGAATAAGCAAAAACAATGTACAATGGAGGTTTACCTTCTGCAATGCAATTCGGGCAGTTTCCCTTTCCTTCTCTCGTTGCTTTTTTAACTCAATCTCTGCCTTCATTCGTGAGGCAGCTTCAGCAGCCTTGATTTGGGCTTCAATTCTAGCTTTCTCTGCGCAACAGGAAAACCAAATCATCAACTAAATTATAGCTTTAGCAGTCCAATATTTTTATCATTTTCGCATACATTCTCAAAAATGTTATAAAATTTCTTGCATAAAAACCAGTAAGGAGTTGCTTGAATCACCTTCTCGCTGCCTTTGCTCTAATCTTTCCTTCTCTTGCTGCATCTTAGCTGGGTCAGCTTTATCACCCTTTGTATTAAGAAAGTAGCATATATAAGCAATGATTGCCACAAGTCAAAAATTTCAAAAAGTTGCACCAGGGTTATCACACTTTTGTTCATACAACATATGGCTAAATTAGGCTTACTTTATCCAAGAGTGTCTTCTGTTTAGCTTTAAAAATTGTATCTGCAAAACGACTCTTCAACATAGCAGCACGGAGAGCTTTCGTTGGTGACATTTGTACATCAAGAAGTGGAGTTGTCCATTCTACACCAAATAAACAAACACAAAAGCTTAAAGACTATCAATTATTTGTTTTAATTTTTTACCCAGCACTTGTTCATATTTGAACCAACGACCAGCCAAGCTCAATCCTTTCCCTAGTCTTCTTCATCACAACCAAATGGGCAGAAATTACATCAAATTTAGGCATCATAATTACAGGTTAGATCAACTGACCTTCAGCAGAAGCAGAATCCATCGCAGGAGGCATAAGCTGAGAACTAGGACAAGCATTCCCATCATCCAAAGTACTTACAGCCCCTTCATATCATTTTGACAGCATGCCAATGCTCAGAACAAAAAACAAGTGCAAGAATAATACAATATTTAAATAAGCATATATCCTCACCATCAGAATCTGGATCTGATTTGCTCATCTGTGATGTTGATGTGCTTTTTGCTTGACAATCCTAAATTTTTATATAATATTCTAGTTACACCTTATCAGGATAAGCATTGTTTACAGAAACTCTATAAACAAAATTCTTTACACTAATCATTACCCATGTGCATACCGGTTTAGAAGCATCAGCACTATATGAATGATCTCCACCCAATGATCTCTCTGAAGTGATATCTAAACCAAAGCAAGGATGAATTAGACACAAGGTATTATGCACAAAATAGAATAAGCAAAAAAAAAGATGAATTACCTGACGATGCATGAGTTGAATCACTGGGAATGTTGCATCCAAATGTAGTGCTGCCACCTTTACCACCTCTTTTGCACGCAACCGGGCTCAATGGCGGTTTCGTATTGACAACGCTGCAAGCAAGTCTACAACCACCATCGGTGCCTACAAGACAAATTGCAAATTAGCTTCTACAAAGAGCCACAAAAGAAACTTTACACTGCCATTCCATACCTTTGTTTAAGCCTTTTAGCGCAATCTTGCATGACATGTTCTGTGCTGGTTTGGGATGCTTAACCTAAGAACAAACAGAAACAACTCATGCACAGCAGACTTAACTACATATACAATACTGACAAAATTTAAGCACTCATGTTGCCCTCCACACGTTAAACGTAGAGAATTCTATGAGTGAGGGCAATCATCACAGTCCGCCTGTGAGAAAGTATTATTCTACATAAAGGAATTCAATAACAGCATTTAGTTGTTTTCTATTAGGAAATCAAAAAAGTCTGACAACCATACAAATCACTTATGCATTGGACACTACTTACTTCTACAGCTCTAGCACAATGTGAACTCTTTACAGCCTTCTCTTCTAACGCTTTTGATTTCTTGGACGAGAAAGTACTATTCCGGGGAGGTGTTTTGGGACAATTCTGCCTCATATCATTAGCTTCTATCATTCTTCCACTCAAGATTTTCCCAAGCCCAAGTTTTGATCCTTCACGGATCCATTTTTCCTCCAAAGATTTCCATTTCGTATCAAAGAGGCTGTTCAACTCCTGTGCCATCTTATGAACATTATTTTCTGGAGGATTGTAAAGCATGGCATTAGAAAAAGTCAGTCTGACATCAGCCACAAACTCTTCAGTCCCAAAATACAAATTCCTATGCAGCTTAGTTTTTATTGTTCCCAAATCCATAGGCTTAGATATAACTGAGAAGTAATCAGGAATATTCAATTTTACGGGATCCACAGGTTGATTAAAAACCCAGCCAGCACGATGGATCATCAGTGATTTCAAAATCACAGAACATTGATGAGTTACACCACGATCCATCTTCAGCCTCTTCTCCTTTGGAACCTCAATTTCCTCCTGGCCTCCACGCTTCTTAGTAGCTGGCATAGACGACCTTTCCTTTGAGTGCTCTGAAGCAATCACCTTTTTGCCATCAGATAAACGATGTGATTTACTCATACACAATTGATTACTTTCATTCACAGAAGTACTGTGGTGCCACTTTTCAACATGCGATAGCTGCTGCCCATATTCACATGATTGAGTCCCAGGGACAGCCTCAATTCTCTGGGTCCCAATTTTAATCTTCAACTTTTTCTTAGTAACCATAGATTCGGCAGCAATCATGGTGAGACACCACAAAGATTGAAGGAAGAACCTCCCTAGTTCTCAAGCAATATAACTGAACTCCTCAAATGCAGTGACTGTACAAATAAGTTTCCTCAAAACAGAACAAGTGCATAAATCACTCAGCAAGAATCCTGCACAAAAGTTTACAGGAGATAAGCATCCAAGAGCCTTTAAACACAGTACCATATTACTATCAACAATCTTAAAGAAATGAAACATGGATAACAATTGTACCAAAATGCATTACTAATAGCAAAATAGTAGAAGAGAAAGTGTGACCTAATAATTTTCTTTCTAATAGAGTAGAATTATCAAAGGAAAAAGAAGGAAGTTCAGTATTCTAATCAATATTAACATCAAAATTGAAGAAATTTCATGCTTATTGGCAATCGTCAAACCCCCTGACCCACAGACATTTCCCCTCGTCAAACCCCCTGATCCACAGACATTTCCCCTAATAACAAAGGTACTCCTTTTCATTGTTAATAACAAAGTTAATATTAAGGGACAAAAATCAATAAATTGAATTCCACAATTGACAATACGTCCATAAAAGATTAGCCTACCAAAAATTCAACTGCTCGTCCAAAAAAAAAAGAAGTTAAAAAAAAAAACCACGAAAATCCAAGTAGCACGTACTGATTGAACAGAACACAATCAATATCAGCGTGCGAAACAATTTCTTCAGATACTATAGGCGGCATAGGCTCTCAAAAAATTCTCAACACTCCAAATTCACCGGTAATAACACTGTTCAAAATAGATCATAGCCCGAAAGGGAAAAAAAAGTAACCAATAGCCAAAATTTATCTCACCGAGAATGACAAACCTTAGAATTCAATTATACCAAATCTAAACATATAAACCAAGGGACAAATAATCTAGGGCTTAGCGTTCCGAGACAAGCGCCCAATCATGAGCGCAAAGTAATTTTATTTTTCAAAATTTAATGCCAGCCCAGATGATGTAACCGATTAATTATCGAAAATCAACCGAAAATTAACGTATTTCATAGGAAAGCAAAATCTCAGAACTCTAAAAACTTCGATTTCCTCCATTCTAACCTTAACAAACAACCAAATCAAAAGGGTTACACTAAAATCACAAATAAAAACATCAAAAGACTCGGTAACAGAAATAATATTTAGGGTTTTTAAAAAAATTACCCGAATCGAACAACTGTCGGCGAAACTCAACTTCATCGAATCGATCGATTCAATCGGTGACGTGCATACGAGAAAGAGAGAACGAAAACTGAGAATCCCTCTCGCTCACAGCAGCAGGATCCGAGAGTCGCTGAGGTTTTGGGCTTCGGGTTTTCGAGTGACAGGAGTGTAGTGTGTACTGCTCTTCTAGGGTTTTGTTGGTTTTGTTTTCGGCTTTGGTTTTCGTTTTGGTTTTGGATCTCCGTTGACGCGGAGTTCACTCGGTTTCTGCTTCTTAATGACAGCTCCCGTACAGCTGAAAAGAAAAAGAATTTGTGAAATGACTTTATTCGCCCTTAGTTGATGAGTTCTAATAGGAGATTTAAAAGTAAAATGACTATATTAACCCTATATTGTGTGGTTGCAATACTAGATTTTCTTAGTGAAATGACTTTGTAAACCCTTCTTTGTGTGGTCACAATACGGTATCTTTTTAGTGAAATGACTTTGTTGACCCTTTAATTGTATAGTTAAAATAGGAGACATGTTTTAAGTAACCAAACTTTTAAACAATATATTTTTTTTATGTTTTCACAATATTTATGAAAATTTTAAATGTCGTATACTGCTCAGAAATAATTTTAATATATATTTTGATAAATTTAAATATCATATACTGCTGAAAAATAAAAATATACAATAAAAAAAGTATATTAATCATCTAAAAATATAAAAAAGATATTGAAATAATACCATTTAAATTTCTAAATTTAGCAATTTTAACGTAATATCATTACGTAGTTCTCCAGTGCAGTTGGTATTTATTTCCCTTTCTCACTTGAATAACTTGGAGGATTCATTATATGTTTTGGGATTTGCATTTTCAATGCATAACAACGAAATTTTTGGTAGTTCAATTCATTGAAAATATATGATAATGTATTAAACAAGAACAATGTTGTTATCATCATCATTTTATGAGGCTTACTAATTAAATCATTTAATTGTAATGAAAATTTTATGCAAAATTATTTTAATGAAACTATGTAACAAATTTATGTCACATGTAATACGTAAAAAGATTTTTTTTTTTTTTAAAAAAAAAAGGTTAGTTTCCTGATAACCAAAACATAACTTTTCTTATACCAATTAAGATCAATAATATTAATAAAACCATATGCAAGTTTGTTAAAATCAACAACATAATTATTTTATTGGGTAATTTTAAATAATCATGCAAAATTAGTAGAGTAATAATGAGAAATCATAATATTTTTTAATTATATTTATTTACATGTTTAAATTAATATATATATATATATATATATATAATTATATATATATATAATTATTTATCAAATTTTAAATTTACAAGATTAGGTAAGTATTTAAAATTTTTAAATTATTTGTATAAATTAATATGATAGTATTATAGGTTATTAGATATCCCATATTTTTTTTTATGAAAGTAATTATATAAAATATGTAACAATAATATTATTTTATCATGCTAGTTTGTACAATTTTCTGTAATAATACTAACATGATTTTTTTAAATTTATAATACTATATGAAAATTAATTTTTTAATAAAAAATTGCATAACAATACTTGATGCAATAAAATCTTTAAATAGTGCAAGTAAATGAAAATTCTTAAATCTTGATGGGTTAATGTGAGAAAGAGATGGTCCACCAAATAAATACCTACAATTTTGAAACTAAAAAAAAATAATTTTTACACGGATATAAATGCAAATATATATATATACGTACACAATAATTATATGGAGATGGAGTGGTTCTCAGAACAAAATTAAGACATGGGGATTTTGATCCAAATTTCTTTACCAAATGAAATATCATTAGATATTACGTTGAATGAAAAATGAGGTTGTATAGAATTATTATAATCATTTAAATTTTTAACCTCAAAATAAATAAGTCATATTTTTTAATTTTTTATTTAATGATACAATTTCAGAGAAAGGCTTACATAAAATATCAATAATTTAATTTTTTTTAATTTTTTATTTGATTTTTTGATATGTTAAAAAAAAATTGTGCTGATTTTCACTTGCAGACGAGGAAGCTAGAGAAGAAAATCCAACTCAAAATACAAATTTATTTGATTAGTTTTTTTTTTTTTAATTTAAAAATAGGGATGGGTATTTTCAAACCAATCCAATCCAAATTGTTAAAATTAATAATTTGGATCGGTTTAAAAATTTTTAGATAAAAAATCATTATTTGCGATTTAAATTGTAGATTGAATCAATTTCAAATCTTAAAATCGTAAATCAAATCGTTTAATATTATTTTATAAAATTTTTATTATTTTTTTTATCATCTTAAATTATATATGATTTATCTTCGTATCTTTCATATAATAATAGTTAATAAAAAAAATTATCAATAAATAAATTTAAAAAAATATTTATAAAACTTACTCTTAAATATTAATAAGAGATTATAAAATTAATAATAATTAATTATTATATCTTTAATTTTATAATATAATTAAAATCATGAATTCAAATTATTTTAAATATTTT
>JAVXUL010000006.1:6731004-6741416 GCA_035590515.1 Trichilia minutiflora | reverse complement strand
CAGACAATATGACAGTAACCCCTAGAATTTACAGAAATATTAGTTGGAACATTAATGGAATGCGGTTACACTTTATCTAAAGATACTAAAGTCTTATCATTCCCATCCTTTAATACCTAGTTACATCACCAATGTACTATATAAGGGGGGGTTTCTCCGGCAAAAAAGGAAAGAGAAAGAGATACTCAAATCCAAAGTTTTGAAGATTTTGACCTTCTACATATTCCTCTTGTCATTCCTCTTTCGGTTCTCTCTTCTCCACATTTGGTAAAGGAACTTCATTTCCTCCATTCTATTCCGATTTATTCACCAGAAATTATCATATACTTTCTTATCATAACCTAAGGTGTTGGAGTTTTTTCGTCAGGAAACCCATCTGATGTGATTTATAGCGTGTTATTGTCTTAAAGAAATTTAGCGTTAAAGCTCTGCAAGAAAGAATTCGATCATCAATTCACTTCGACGTAAAACCGTTGATATAATATTCATATTTATATTCGTATTTTAACAGTTTTAAAAAAATTAAAAAAGATTTTATGATATATCATGTATTCACACTTACTCTATTCCTCTTGCACATACAACGTTAGGGAGAAATCCAAATACCCTCTAACGTTTGTGCAAAAGAGAAAACTCCCTTTCTTTAAATCAAAATTGATCAAATCTATCCATTACAGAAAATGAACGGATAAGATTAAAATAAATTTAAAGGAGTGCTTCTTTTTTGCACGAATGTTAGAGGATATTTGAATTTTTCTATATAATGTTATCATATGTGCATAAAAAAAAAGTAATTGGATCTATATGACAATTAAGAAAAGTCAAATAAGATTGATTGACAAATCAAGTACGCTTGTTACAGTTTAATTGTTTATGTTAATTGTCATTTAGGACATTAATAAAAATATAACATCAAGTAATTTTTGTCTTCTGGTAATTAGCATGGTGGATAATTTCGTTACTGTCCTTAGTCTTTACATTTATTTAATATTGTTAACATGTTTTTACATTTTTTTATCTCATTGATTAAATCGAGGACTGAAAAACATAAATTCCTAGCACATATTTTAATATCAGGCACGACAGAAAATATAAAGTTAATGTGAGGACTGAGGACGAGTCGAGCCGATACCCCTCGCTTGACGGAGAACCTTTAACTAACACCCAATCTGTGGGGGATATTTGGATCACACTTAATGGACTTGAGAACAAAGGTTCAACATAACCAGGCCCAAATAATAACTATTTGGGCTCCATTAGGCCTTTTAGACTTAACTCTCGAACACGAAAGCCCATCGGGAAGTTGGCCAATTAACACCATTACCAAAATGACAGTTTCCCGCCATTTCAATGGTCGACCTAAATCCTTTTTCATTTCGCCCGCTAATCCTCATTTACACACTTGCCAAATTCCAGCTTACCCTTTACTTTTCTGTAATTGTCGAAGCTGAAGAAATTCCCAGCTCATATCATAACATCTCATTATCGCTTTAGTTGAAGAAATGAAGAAATAGAGGAACAAGAAGCAGTTGCAGAAGCAGAAGATAATAATAATAATAAAATGGGAATTCAAGGGCTATTGCCTCTATTGAAATCGATAATGGTACCAATTCACATCAAAGACCTCGAAGGATGCAGTGTGGCTGTTGATACTTATTCTTGGCTTCACAAAGGTGCATTGTCTTGCAGCAGAGAGCTTTGCAAGGGCTTACCCACGTCCAGGTTTCTCTTTCTCTATAATAACCTCTCCCTTTTTTCATTTGCGTTTTAGGTGTAAAATTTTAAGATTTGATCGAAATAGGGCAATGAGAATTTCTCGTTTGATGGTTTTTTAAGCATCTGTTAATGCCCAAATCATTAAAACACAAACCACCTCTTGTTATCTCAAAAGTTCAGATATTCCTTTTGCTGTTGTTACGAAGAAAAAGGCAAATTTTTTGCAAAGTCCACGTTCTTTTTGTTTAAAATATTGGGATTAACAACCGTGTTGATGAGCAGAAAACTACAGCAGGCCGGAGGACTTTTTTTTTTTTTTTTTTTCTGTAATACTATCTTTACTTTCACTATATATCTATTTATCTATCTATCTATTACGATTTAATGTACATATTCTCGTCTGATTATAGGCACATTGAGTATTGCATGCATAGAGTAAATTTGCTGCGGCATTATGGTGTCAAACCTATTCTTATTTTTGATGGAGGTCTTCTACCAATGAAGATTGAACAAGAGAACAAGCGTGCTAGGTATGTTGTATTGCTACTTGAATTTAATCATTCAGTCAAGAAGAGCCAAAAGACTTGAAAACTGAGGCTGGCAAGGCCTCGTTGTTCGGACAAGTACCAATGGATAAGTTATTGTTTGAATGTGAAGCAGAGGGTCACACTGAGGGCAACTTCCACCACTATCTTTCTTTCTTTTTTTTTTCACTTCTCTCTGTATTGTTTCGTTTGGAAGCACTTTAGTTCCTTGTAAGAAGAATTCTTAGTTTCCTCTGGTGAGAATTTTACTTTGAAATGATGCTTGATTGGCCAGCCTCATATAACAAAACATGCAGTCTGCCTCCGAAATTTATACAGCAGAGCTACCTTGCTATTTGGCACTCTTCTTCTGGTTTTTATTTATTTATTGTTTACTATGGTTAGAGCCTGGTTGTTTGGTTGCTTCCATGACATCTTAACCACCTAAGGATTTGTCTGACCTTTCAACGGCCAAACGTGAACTAAATCAATGTTATGTTCCCTGCAAATACAGGTCGAGGAAGGAAAATCTTGCACGTGCCATTGAATGTGAATCAGAAGGAAACACTTCTGCTGCTTATGAGTTCTACCAAAAAGCTGTTGATATTTCGCCTTCAATTGCACATGAACTTATTCAGGTATGGAAGGAAAATTTGAGCTTATCATGCTAGGCTTCTCCAGGGATTCTGCTTTTCAAATATGCTATCTTAGTATTAGATAATGTTATCTCCTTGATTGACATTTTTCTCGTGGAAGGTCTTAAAGCAGGAGAATGTATGTTATATTGTTGCTCCTTACGAGGCTGATGCCCAGATGACCTTCTTGGCCATAAGCAAACAGGTTGATGCAGTTATCACTGAGGATTCTGATCTTATACCATTTGGTTGCCCTAGAGTGAGTGGTCTACAAGATGATAGCTTTAAACTTCTTATCAAAGTTTCTGTCATGTTCTGTGGTAATAACTCTCAATTTTGTCTGCTTGTCATTCTGTTTCTTACACTGGGGTGGGGCCATGGTGATAATCCACCTTCAATGTAGATTATCTTTAAAATGGACAAGTTTGGGCAAGGTGTAGAGTTTCAATATTCAATGCTATCGAAGAACAAGGACCTGAGTTTTTCAGGATTCACTAAGCAGATGCTTCTTGAGATGTGCATCTTTAGTGGTTGTGACTATTTGCAGTCACTGCCAGGAATGGGTCTGAAAAGGGCTCATGCACTTATTAGTAAGTTCAAAAGTTATGACAAGGTAAATATGATTGTGATTGCACTTCAATTTTCCTATACAGAGAAAAGTCTTTCAAAACACTCTTCTCCAGTTGTTCTTTTTACTGTGTAAATGCTTCTTGTGATAAGTGTTGGATGTCTGTTTTATGCCAAACAATAACTGATTCTTTTCAGATTATTAAGCACCTGAAGTACAGCACAGTTTCAGTTCCTCCTCTTTATGAAGAGTCATTTAGGAAAGCAGTTTTGACATTCCAGCATCAACGAGTCTATGAACCAATCAGTGAAGATATTGTACATTTATCAGATATATCTGACAACATTGGCAATGATTTGGACTTTTTAGGCCCATATCCTTTTTTAAGAATTCATCTTCTCCATCAATTTGCCTGTTTATTCTAACTAAATTTTTAGTGAAATATATTAGATCATACCTTAACCTGACATACATTGATACTGCCACATATAGCTAAAGGTATAGCAAATGGCGATCTTGACCCATTTACTCAAATGCCGTTTCAGGTATACTATTTACATACTTATTTGCTTTTATATTTTCTGTTTATGAGTGGTTAAAGTGTATTTTCAGTTTCTCCACTATATCAGTTTAAATGGTTATTTGAAGGTAATATGAGGTCAGAAAATTTAGTAGGAATACATAAAATAGTACTTTAGCAGCCTGTTCTCTGCTATGATCATTTCACTTTATACTCATATGTCAATGAAAAGAAAAACAAGTAGAAGAGAAAGGTTGTGTTTTGCTTAATGTTCTCTTTTGACCTTAATGATTTTAATTCCTCACCTCCCCCCTTCTCTTTTTTGAGATGAATTGTAAACTTTCTCCTTTCATTAATACTAGTGCTTGAGTCTTCCATCCTCTTTGAAATAGCAGGGAGTTGCTGACTGTTCTCATCTGGTGTTAGACAGCAATTCCCACCTCAAAAATTTTAAACCTGAACATGCAAGGAAAAAGCTCGATTTGCCTGTGCAGAAGAATCTCTTAACAAAGTATTTCTGTATCCATTGAAGTCCATTTGGTAGAATTAATCTTATCACTGTGTATTCTAGATGTAAAAGTTTCCTTAATTTTGTTTTCTATGATTGTTTAATAATTGTCATGAGGCAGTCTATGTGCTTGTTTCTTAACTTCAGAATGACAAGAAAACAAAGCTAGGGTTACTCTTTTTCCATGCAGGACTATTGTTCATATATCTAGCAAATGAAAGGAATTTTTCTGTTGTCATGTGCCGGGTTTTCACATTTGGAGAAACTTTTTAGTAATTTGGGATGGTTATGGTGACTCCATGCTTTATTCATAGGTTATAGCCACAAGAATATGATATGAAAAGAGAGTTTTAAATGTTTTTAGGATAGATATGCTAAAGCAAAACTAATTGTAATATGGGTCTAAATGTTTAAGCTACATGCTTTTATTGTGATTTTGTGGAACTATGTGATTAATGTTCCTTAACACCTGAAGGTTTTGCGTCTCTTGAAGCAAAGAGAAAATTCAGTGCCCCTCGTGTATCCCCTAACCATTCTAGTCCAGATGATACCTTTTCCCTCAGCCCAGGAGAACATGCCACTGTAGAGGCTCATTCTTGTGGAATTAGCTACCCATTGTCATCCCCACCGGACACTGAAAGTGTGGGCAATTTCACTATTAGTACATCTGTGAGTGATGTGAATGGAATGAAGAGTTTCAGTTGAAGTATAACTTGGCTGAACTCTGCTTATGCCTTCTTTCTTTCTTTTTGGTAGGCAAAAACAGGTTTTGCATCAGAAATTCCTGAGTTTCCAGAATCTCCCAGTAATGGTAAGAATATATTTTCGTTCCATATTTATCTAAAACTTCAATAGTCATGAAGGACTTATTTCCTTGTATGTTCATGAATGGGAAAGACATGGTGAATGAGAGAAAAGCAGAACATACTTCCCAGCCACAAGTTGTCCATTCAGTACAGCAACTGACATTGCTAAAGGAGCTTGAAAGTAAGAATTGTACAAATGCAGTTGGGGGAAAGTCAAGAACAGAACACAGAAAGGTCACTGTAAGGAGTTCTTATTTTCAGCATAAGCAAGTGAACAATAATGATAAGGAGAATAAACAAGAAAAGCTTGTAATTGAGGATAATGTTTCCATCAATGTATCTGAGAATGCTAATCTTGGGAATTTTCATTCTGAGAACAACAATTTCAATGGCACAACCACGAAAAGAAAGCCATCCACAAATGACAATGTTCATATAGTAGGTGGTTAATTTGTTTGTCTATATGTTCCTTTATTATTATTATTACTTCCTTTTTTCGCATCATTTGCTTGAGAATTTCTAAAATTTCTTTCTTTTTAACTTTTGCTAACTCATTCAGGAAAACATCAGACCCAAGCACATGCGTACAAATGCAGCACTTCATAATAATGGTATGAACTAATTGCTACAAGTCCTACTGTACTCTTGTTTGGCAAGTATTGTTCATTTATTGACTGATATGCATCCCTTTCATCAAATTAAGTTTTGTTCTGTTCTAAGCTTATCTTTCTGTGCTTGTGCTTTGAAATGTTATTGTTGTCCAGTGCACTTGTTTTGCAAAGTTAAAATCGCATGTATGTATAATTACTTGCAGCATTTTTGTTAATCTCATGGTTTATTTCATGCTTTGCCAACTGTACCGTGCTTGTGATTTTTAGAGAAGCCTTCTTATAAATTATTTTCTTCCTAAGAAGAGAGAAGCTGGCATATATATTAGGGTCAAACAATATTTGGGTGCTATTAAACTTCTCATTATTTGAATTTCGATTTTCTAGTGAGAAATTTTAGGTTCCAAATATGTGATTAGATCAGGAATTTATGTTAATCTTCATCTAATTTTGACTTCTATGTGCATAAAAAATTTACGTATATTGATTCATTTGTACGTTAAGGCAGTTGATTAATATGATTAGACTTTGCTTCACTGCATCATGTTGTTGATATTAAGTTGTTGCTGTCTGATTATTGATGTGAACACAAAAGAGTTTTCTTAATTATTCTTTTTGTTATTTTATTCTCCAGGTTATCATGGTCCTAACCTTGATAGAACTCTGGAGACAGGAACTGATGAAACGAAGTTTGGTTCCGACATTTCACACTTAGGCTGTTATTCTGAAATAGCAGAAAAATCAATGGAAAAATTTGTTTCATTGACGTCAAAATATAAATTCTCATCCGGTTCTCGTGCTAGTGGTCTTCGTGCTCCTCTGAAAGATGTTCGCAACACTTGCACTGCTAGGTGGTCTAATTTGATCCCAATGCCAACATTCTTTCTATTTTCAAATTACGTAACTAAGTATAATCATCATCAATGACTTGGACTTGGTTTGATCATCTGAAGGTCATCTGCTCCAGTAAATTTTAGCCAGTTTGCTTTTGTACCAAAAACCAAGGAATCATCCTTAACAGTACGGAGAACCTGAATCTGGATACTATTTTTGGCTGAGCATACGCATGATATTTTTCTTTTGCAAGCATGGGCTCTAGACTCTAAGAGTCCATTTTTCCTGGAAAATGTAAGTGTCAATGTTCACTTTCTTTTCTTGATTCACTTATTTTAATTACTGTCATCGTGATAGCTTTAAACTTTTAACTTTCGCCATTTGCAAATTCAGGGTTGATACAACTCTTGCCACTCATATTTGATAAGTTGATACTTTTTGGATTCATTCCTATCAGCACAACGGTTCGGTTCCTCACTTGCACGTCTATTGCTGTAAGTTGAATTTGTCACCATTTCATGTTGTGTGTTCTCATTTATATGAAACTGTTGCCGTAGAGAGTACTGCCGATTTCTCTTTAATTGTTTTGTTAAACTTTTGTATGATTAGTTCAAAATTTTGTTGGTCTATCTTAGTTTTGGAACTGTATATTCTTCGTATTTGTAAAAGATTCTGAATTTCATTCACAAACACAAGATCACAGACAATCCCTTCTGTAAATGCTACACAACATAGAAAGACTAAACTATATAAAATATTTCTGATTCATTTTCAAAAAGAATTGTCTGGAAAGCATACTTTTCAATACCCACTTGAATCCATCATTCAATGTCCAAAATTTCCTTGTCAACAGGCTGGCATTTTGACTATCATTAACCATTAAAATCAGATATCTTCTCTCAGTCAGTCAGTCTGGTATAATCGCAGCTTAGGATAGGATAAAGAGGTCCCAAAACTATAGGTTATGTGTCATAATAAACAACTTACCAAAACAGGAAATATAATGGTGGTAGGTAGGAAAATTTACTCTAATTGTATGGAGTAGCGAAAACTGTGGAGAATTGGAATTCTTACCAACACCGCAACACGTATATCTTTCTCTTCATTCCTTTCACGCGTTTTCTAGTAATAAACAATGCTGCAAACTTTTTCCTTGTTGAAACATTGAAAGATAGATACAATAGCCTGTAATTACTGTAAATATATTAATGCTGGAAAATGAAAAAGAAAAAAGAAAAAAAAATTACATCATATTTTGGACTTCTTATAGGTTCTGGAATCTAAATTGCGAATTGGTTTCCACATTTTTTCTAATTCTATTAAATTTAATGAAATGGATAAACATGAAAAGGTCACATTTATTATTATTATTATTTTTCGAAATGGAAACTATCTATTTTTATAAATTAAAAAATGGGATACTTATCCATAGACTCCAAAAAGGCCTAGACAATGTACTCATTTTTTTTATTCCTTGTTGCTTGTAATAAATTAATATTATTATCTTATAGTTTGTACATGTACTTTTTAATTTTGTAAATTCTTATTTATTAAAATATTCCTAACAATAATAAAGTATATCATATTCAATTTGTTCCCTTTAATTTCTTTATTATGTTGTGTCGTTTTAGATTAAATTTTTATTTTTTAAAATTTTTTTCAATTAAAATTATTAATGGTCATAATTTGTTAAAAATAATGAGTAACTATTTTTTTTTTTGTTTTTCACATTATTTTAATTTTACAATTCAATTACTAATTTTGTGTGGCACAAACTCATTTGAAATTAATGCCACGTTGATATCATAACATTTGTAGTCGACTCGTTTTAATCCGAACCTCTTTGTACTTAAAAAGATGAAAAAAATTCAGAGAACATAAAATTTGACTCTTTCATAGTGTTTGTTTGTTTGAGGGGAAAAAATATTAAGAAAGAAAGTGTAGAGAAATTGATTTTCTCTATTACTGACAAATAGAGAAATAAAGACCGAAAAAGAAAATGTTTCCCCTCTTCTATATTCTTTCGCATTTCTTTCTCCCTTTCCTCCCATTTCCCTCTATCCAAACAGACACTTGTTCGTAAAATTAATTAAAAATATTCGTGATAGTGATGATCTTCAAATAAGCTATCAAATCTGTTTACCCACACGAAATCACGTTATTAAATTAAATCTTCTTAATTACAGTTTGACAATCCATTCCTTATCCTAAATATCCAGGTTGCTTCCAACAACCACTCATTTCTTTCAACTTCTTTTAATTAAAAAGAATTTTTATATATTAAAAAAAAAATCGATTTGATTGACTCATTATCCTTATGCATTAGCTTTAATTTTAAATTTTTTAATAATATCTAATTGTTTTTTTCTCAATTTCAGAAGGGTACTCGTATCTCCAAGGGATTATAACACTAAACTTTCATATAATAACATAATTTTTAATTTTTTTAAAAGCAAATCGGTATATAATCAGATTCTATTAAGAATATGATAATGAGATCAAAGATTTCAATGATTCTTCTCTTAATTCTGGTTATTCAAGAATTATTTGTTAAAAGTTTCTACGAGGACTGAAATCTGAAATTGGAGATTTGTACAAAAAAATATAAATTATTTCTCTAATTACAAATTCTAAAAAATACAGGGATCTGGATATTATTGACCCAGTATGTAAATATAACGAAGTGTACGTGTATTAATATTAATAAAAGAATTAGTTTGAGGAATCTCTGGCTTTGATGTTGTCCACGTCATATTTAAAACAGAGCTGACATTGTCTAGGCTTTTTTTGACAAATTAATCATTATTAACACGTGTGTCTCACATCATTCGCAATCGCACGTGGCCTCGTTGTCAACCTCATTTGTCTTTATTGGTAGTGAACTTTTTTTATTCTCATTATAAATTTAAGTTTTTAAATATTAAGTCACTTGTTTAAATTTTTATATTTATTATTTATAATAATTTTTTTATTTAATATAATAATTAATAATAAATTTTAATATATAAAAAAACATAATTTATAAAATATAAAATATTTTTATTTTTTATGTTAATTTATGGAATATAATATACACAAGTAATGACAAATAAACTATGTAATATATAAGACTAGCCCGTTGGAAAATAAACAAAAAGCGAACATTATTATTAATTCCTGTTGATAGAGAATCACAAAACAAGTTGATAGAATAATTCCAGAAAATTCAATTGGTTAATCATTTTTTAAATCAATAAACTCAATTTTGCAATTTTTTTGAAAAAGAATAAAAAATAATTGAATATATTTTTATTTTTATAATATATAATTTTTGTTCCAATGCATTCTTTTGATAAATCAAATCGATTATTATGTTGACTTTAACCTTAGATTCATGTAAAATAATATCAGTATATATTGATCAATATTCAATATGTAATAATAATATCATGTATATTTACTTTGTTTTTTATAATTTTAAATTATATTATAATAGAGGTTTAAAACTCAAAAGGCTAGGACAAAGAAAGCGTTTCCATTTGAATTTGAATTGGGATAACTTAAAGTTGCACCAAATTTTATTTATTTGCTAAATATCGCCACCCTACAATTTAATAATTTCATTTCAAGTAGGTAGCTGCTGGCGTAAATTAAGGTTGATCCCTAAATCCCGGGGGACCTAATGGTTAGAGACCTAAGGTAAAGATATCCCCT
>JAVXUL010000006.1:6718857-6730374 GCA_035590515.1 Trichilia minutiflora | reverse complement strand
ACTTATTTGCTTTTGATCTTGTGATTAGCCCAAGTGGCATCACTAGCTTCTCATCTCCCTTGCATGTGAGATCACCTTCATTGCCTTAGTTCACATCAAATCTTAAAAAGATAATTCTCTTGACGCTCACAAGACCTTTATATTGGAGTAGTTTTGTAACATCCTGACCCTTGAGGGTAGGGAGTGGCGCCGAGACGAGAAGGCCTAAGCAAGAAGCAACTCTTGATAGATTTCCAGATGATTGTGGGGGTAGAAGAAGGCCCACATCAGAATGGAAGAAGAAGTTGTTGGGTTATAAATATGAAGTTGGAATCAAGATGTCAACAAGACCTTTTAGAATGGGTTTAGGCCATTACTAAGAACAAAGTCATGAGATCCATGGGTCAGGCCAAAGCGGACAATATTATTAATAGTCTTGAGTCAGGTGTTACAATATGGTATCAGAGTTAACTTTCCTACAGTATGATTGTGGGCTCGAGGACGAGCCGATGGAAGCTTGTGGACCTGTAACATCTCAACCCTTGAGGGCAGGGAGTGGTATCGGGGTAAGAAAGCCTGAGTAAGGAGAGGCTCCTAGCAGGTTTTAGGATGACTGTTGGGGCAGGAGGAGTCCTACATAGAAATGAGAGAAGAAATTATTAGGTTATATATGTGAAGTTGGAACTAAGTTTTCAATGAGATCTTTTATAATAAGTTTAAGCCCATTACCAAGAATAAAGCCTTGAGATCTCATGGATCGGATCAAAACGAATAATATTGTTGACAGTCTTATAATAGGTGTTACAAGCTCCTTCAAGTAGTTAACTATAATTTAAAACACTGAACTCTATGTTATCGGCTTTGTTTTGATTACTCACTAGGATAGCAACATATAGCAGCATGTTCTAAAGATAATGAATTTCTTGTATCTCATCGAGATCCCTCAAGATAACAATTTACCATCCACAAAGTCTATATTCCCCGTCCACGTGATTGTGGTGGTTATTTTACCTACTTCTTTTAATAGAAAATATTGTGTCTTTAGGAAAAAATAAGGATTGGTCTGAACTTTCGAGACAAACGTGAACTAAAGAAATGTTAAATACAGGTCAACGAAGGAAAATCCTGCTCGTGCCATTGAGCGTGAATCAGAAGGAAATAGTTCTGCTGCTTATGAGTTCTACCAAAAAGCTGTTGATGTTTCACCTTCAATTGCATATGAGCTTATCCAGGTATGGAAGGAAATTGTATGGGCATTCTGCTAGACTTGTCTTTTTAAATATTTTATCTTAGTATTAGATAATGTTCTCCTTGACTGACATGTTGCATGTGGAAGATTTTAAAGCAGGAAAATGTATGTTATATTGTTGCTCCCTACGAAACAGATGCCCAGATGACCTTCTTGGCCATCAGCAAACAGGTTGATGCAGTTATCACTGAGGATTCTGATCTTATACCATTCGGCTACCCTAGAGAGAGTGATCTACAAAATGAAAGCTTTAAACTTCTTATCAAAGTTTCTGTCATGTTCTGTGGTAATAACCCCAATTTCTTCTGCTTGTCATTCTGTCTCTTTGTCTCTTACATTGGGGTAGGGGCATGGTGATAATTCTTCTTCAATGTAGATTATCTTTGAACTGGACAAATTTGGGGAAGGTGTAGAGTTTCAATATTCCATCCTACACAAGTACAAGGACCTGAGTTTTTTCGGGATTAACTTAGCAGATGCTTCTTGAGTGGTGGTGACTGTTTGCAGTCACTGCCAGGAATGGGTCTGAAAAGGGCCCATGCACTGATTAGTAAGTACAAAAGTTATGACAAGGTAAATATGATTGTGCTTGCGCTTCAATTTTCTCATACAGTGAAAAGGCTTTTGACATTGGGCAAAGCCTGAGATAAACAGATTCAATATTTCAAAAAACCCTTTCTCAATTATTCTTCTAAACGTGCAAAGGCTTCTTGTGATAAGTTCTGCCTGTTTTATACCAAACAATAATTGATTTTTTTCAGGCAATTAATGCACTTGAAGTACAGCACAGTTCGATTCGTCCTTTTTATCAAGAGTCATTTAGGAAAGCAGTTTCGACATTCCAGCATCAACTAGTATATGACCCAATCAGTGAAGATATTGTACACCGATAAAATATATCTAACAACACTGGCAACGATTTGGACCTTTTTAGGCCCATGTCCTTTATTTAGAATTCAACTTATCCGTTACCTGTTCATTCTAACCAGATTTTTCGCGAAATATATTATTAGATCATGCCTTAACCTGACATGTACTGGTACTGCCACATATAGCTAAAGGTATAGCAAATAGTGATCTTGACCGATTTACTCAAATGCCGTTGGAGGTATAGTATTCACGTGCTTATTTGCTTCTACCCTCTCTGTTTACGAGTGGTTGAAGTGTATTGTCAGCTTCTCCACTGTATTAGGTTCAATAGTTGTTTTTCAGAAAATTTTTGAAATATGTTTCTTATTATTAGAGCAATCTATACCATTGTAGCATGCAGATTACAGTACGGTTAATTTAGTAGGAAGACATGAAATAGTAGTTTAGCAGCCTATTCTCTGCTATGATACTTTCACCTTATGTCATATGTCAATGAAAAGCAAAACAAGTAACAGGAAAAAAAAGGGTTGAGTTTTGCTTGATGTTTTTTTCTTTACCTTAATGATTTTAATTCCTCATCTCCGCCCCCTTCTCTTTTTTAAGATGAATTTGTAAACTTGGTCATTTTACTGATACTAATGTGCTTGAATCTTCTGTTCTCTTTGAAATAGTAGGGAGCTGCTGCCTGTTCTGATATGGTTTTAGACAGAAATTTGCACCTCAAAAATTTTAAACCTGGAAGTGCAGGAAAAAAACTTGATTCAGAAGAATCTCCTAACAAAGTATTTCTGTATTCATTGAAGGCCATTTGGTGGAATTTATTGTATCACTGTGTATTCTAGATATACAAGTTTTCATAAATTCTATTTTCTGTGAATGTTTAGTAATTGTCATGAGACAATCTATATGTTTGATTCTTTAACTTCAGAATGGCAAGGAAATAAAAACAGAGTAACTCTTTTGCCATGCAGGACTATTCTTTGTGTATCTGGAACATGAGAAGAATTTTTCTGTTGTCATGTCCCAAGTTTTCATATTTGGAGTAACTTTTAGTAATGTGGGATGCTTATGCTGCCACTACTTTTTTTATTCATTGGTTATAGCTGCAAGAATATGATACGAAAAGATAGTTCTAAATGATTTTGAGATTGATATGCTAAAAACAAAATAATTGCAATGTGATTATGGTACAATTGGATCTACATTTTATTCATTTCACATGTTTTTTTATTGTGCTTTGGTGGAACTACGTGATTATTGTTCTTAAAACCTGAAGGTTTTGCATCTCTTGAAAGAAAATTCAGTGCCCCTCGTGTATTGCCTAAACAATTCTGGTCCGGATGATACCTTTTCCCTCAGCCCAGGAGAACATGTCACTGTAGAGGCTACTTCTTGCGGAATTAGCTATCCTTTGTCATCCCAATTGGACATTGAAAGTGTTGGCAATTTCACTAATAATACATCTGTGAATGATGTGAATGGAATGATGAAGGGTTTCAGTTGAAATATACCTTGGTTGAACTCTGCCTATGCCTTCTTTCTTTCTTTTTGGTAGGCCAAAAATGGTTTTGTATCGGAATCTCCTGAGTTTCAAGAATCTCTGTCTCAGTAATAATATATTTTCCTTCCATATTTGTCTAAAACTTCAGTAACTGTTTGATTGTTGATGTTAACACGGAAGAGTTTTGTTAATTAGTACTTTTGGTATTTTATCCTCCGGATTATCATGATCCTAACCTTGATAGAACTCTGGAGACACAAATTGATGAAACAAAGTGTGGTTCCAACATTTCACACTTAGGCCGTTATTCTGATATGACAGAGTAATCAATGGAAAATTTTGTTTCAGAGATGTCAAAATATAAATTCTCATCCGGTGCTCGTGCTAGTGGTCTTCGAGCTCCTCTAAAAGACATTCGAAACACTTGTACCGACAGGTGGTCTAATTTGGTCCCAATGCCAACATTCTTTCTACTTTTGAATTACATAACTAGGCATAATTATCAACAATGACTTGGGACTTGGTTTGATCATCTGAAGTTCATCTGCTCCAGTAAATTTTAGTCAGTTTGCTTTCTACAATTTATTCTAAAATCATCCTTATGACCATGGATTATCTGAATCTGGATACTATCCAAGCTGAAACTATTTTTCGTTGAGCATTCGCATGATCTTTTTTCTTCTGCAAGTATGAGCTCTAGATTCCAGATTTCAATTTTATTTGCAAAACGCAAGTGTCAATGATCACTTCCTTTTCCTCATTCACTTAATCTTATCAGTGTCTTTATGGTAGCTTCAAAATTTTAAATTTTTACCATTTGGTTTTTATTCAGGACTGATACAACTCCTGCAATTCATGTCTGATAAATTGTAAGTTTTTGGATTCATTCCAGTGAGCATATCGATTCAATTTTCGTATTGGAACTGTCATATATATAAAGGATTCTGAATCCCATTCTCAAACCCAACATTATTGTATTCTAGTATTCTACAGCACTAACACAGAAAGATTAGAAGCTATACAAAACAATTCTGATTGATTTTCAGAAAGGATTTAAGTTAAGTGTCTGTTCCACTTGAATCCATCATGGATTGTTCTCCAATTCCTTGTCATCAATCTGTTATTTGAATCTTCTATAACTCCCATTTTCGTCTGGTATAATTTCAGCTTGGGATGATCAGGTTGGTTTAGGTCCCACTACTATAGATTGTATATCATATTCATAGACTCATAATCAACAAGTCATCAAAACATGAAAAATAATCTCCAATTGAATTGAGTAGCGAAAATTCTTATCAACACGGATCTATCTCGTACTGATTTTCTTTCATGTCTTTTTCTATTATTAATGATGCAAACTTTTTTTCTTTTGGATTATTGATAGATAGATAGATGCAGGAACCTGTAATTACTGGAAACAATTTTAACATTATTCTTGTGAAATGAAAAGAAAAAAAAAAAGGCATCATCTTGTGGACTTCTGGGTTCTAGAGAATGTAAAATAATTATGTATCTTCTCTCTTCCCTAAATTTATCTTTTATAATTATTTTTTTGTTTTTATATAAAATAATACATAATAATTATTATTATTATAAAAAATAATTATATATTTAATAAATAATTTTAATAATTTTAATTTATTTTATTAAATTATATTTAACTATTATTTTTAAAATTTTATATTAAATTATGAGACAATGACAATAATTAAAAAAATAAAAAAAATAAGTGATTAATAATCCTTTAGTGAAATGGGTAAGGATAATATATATATATATAATTTACTTCTGTAAATTCTAACTTACTATCATAAAAATATCCCTAACAATAATAAAGATATCATATTAAATCTTTGTCAGACCAAATTTGTAAAAAAAATTGGTCTCCATTAGTTTCTTTATTAAGTTGTGTCGTTTTAGATTAAATTTTTATTTTTATTTAATTAAAATTATTAATGATCATATACTCATAGAATTGTCAACAAATAACTATAATTATTAAATATATTTTATATTCTTAATATTATGTTGTTTAATTAATTTTAGAAGGCTTGTATCTTCAAGGGATTATAACCCTAAACTTTTATTATAATTATAATTATTAAAATAATATAATTTATAATTTCTTTTAAGCAAATCCATATATAATTAGATTTCATTAAGAATATGAGAATGAGATCAATTTAATTTTGGTTATTCAACAATTATTTGTTTAAATCTTCTCGGAGAAATGAAATCAAACAATGGAGATTTGTGCAAAGAAATATAAATTATATCTTGAATTATAGTTTGTGAAAAATACAGGGATATGGATATTATTGAAATGACCCAGGATGTAAAATATAACGAAGCGTGCGTATCTTATTAATATTAATAATAATATTTTTTATTTAAAAAATGAGTTTGAGGAATCTCTAGCTCTGATTTTGTCTAGGTCGTAGTGTAAAAGTGAGCTGACATTGTCTAGTTTTTCTGACAAAGCATCATTCCGACACGTGTCGCTGCCATGTTCACCGCCCCACGTGTCCTCGTTGTCAACGTGCTTTGTCATTTCCTTATACAATCATCATTAATAAAAATTCTTAAATTATTTTCTTTTAATTTATTTTTATATATATTAATTAATTAATTACAAAATATGCAACATGTAAGGCTAGCTTGTCGGAAAATATGCAATATACAAAAATTATTTGGTCAATTTGTAGAGAAAGAATTAAAATAAAAAATAATTAAATATATATATATATATTTTTTATTTAATTTAAAACCTCCCATACTCGATTATTATTATGATGTTCAACTACGTACAAAAATAGATATCCATTTTCGTAGAGTTTGTGATCATATATCACATTATTTTATCTTTAATCATTAAACGTGTGTGTAAGAATCACTCGTAATAATATCAAATATAAAAATAAATCAAAACCTAATTATTAGAACGAGACTAACTACAATATCCCAAACAATGAATTATTATTATTTTTGTTACAATGCATTCATCTTTAAAAAGATTATAAGATTTTTATGAACAAAATCATAAATGGTTCGGTTACAACATGTAAATCAAAATTGTAACAATATATATTATATTTAATTTATTTTCATGATTGTGAATTAGATAATAGAGAAAAACAAAAGGATAAAGCAAGCGTTTAAAGTTGAATTTGGATAACGTAATATGACTTTTTAAGTTATACCAAATTCTTTGCTAAATGCTGCCACTTTATTATTTAATAATTTCATTTTAAGCAACTAGTTAGCGTAAATTAAGTTTGATCCCTAAATTCCGTTGTGGCCTAATGGTTAGAGACCCAAGAGATCCCCTTAAACTCGTTTCTTGCAAGATAATTAATTAAACTTTTGTTTGAACTAATTAAAAAATTAAGTATAGTACTGGTCATTAAATATTAATATTAATATTAATATATAAAATCAATTTATATATATGTTTATAATTTCTTCATTATCTAGGACTATTAAAACGGGGAAAAGCACATGTTGAGACCAAAATCAAAATCTTATATAACAATGTTTATTTTTTAAATATATAATTAAAGTCAATCCTAAAAATTGAAGATTTTGTTTATATATGTGATATAGATAACTAAAAAAAATAAATTATTTTTACTTACGTATTGGATGTGATCAAATTTTTATCTTATAAATTTGTATAATTTTAGAGAACTTTTAATTTTATTTAAAAGAAAAAATAAAAATTTTATTCAAATTTAATGGTTTCAGTGATCGATGTTATAAATAGAAATAGTTTATATAAATTTATTTTAAAAATTGATGTGATATTATTATATGAATTTTTACAAGAGTAATTCAAATAATAATAATATAATAAAAATCATAATAATTGGTATAAAAAAGGAGTTTTCATCTTTCATATTATTGTATCCTGTATAATTGCACTGGATTTTGTTAACAACCGGTGTATGAAAAACAAATAAAGTATTAAAAAAATAAATACAGCATTGGCAAGCACACAACAGCAGGACTGTAGATTCACATTAAACCCATGAAATCCAGTTATGGGTTATCAGCAAATTAATGCTTCAAAGGTTCTCTTTTCTCTTTAAGATAATAGCTGTTCATATTGGGTTTTTGTTCAAGTTAAGACAAAGCTCTACAAGCTGCTGTAACATGATGCACCATTAATTCTTTTGCTAGACAACAAATAAATAAATAAACAAATCAATTCCATGAATATTTCTGAGTTTTTCATTCTAATTCATGTTTTTGTTTTTGTTTTTTCACAATAAATAAAACTCTAGAATTACACCCAATAATGATGATAATTTAACTTATTTAATATCAAGGAAAGGATTATTTTCCCATTTTCCTTTCATGAAGAATAATTATTTTCATGTTTCCAAAAATCCTGTCATTCTAAGAATTGAATTCCTAACTTGTCTCAAATCTCTTCCTTTTAGTGTTCTTCCATTTCCTGTACACACAGAAAAAGCCATTTTCCCTGCAATTCTCCTCCCAACAATGACGTGGGGAGGAATTCTCTCCCCATTTTCGTATTCCTCCTCAAATTCATCCTTATTATCCGGGATATTTATACTCACCGGAACAGATTTCGCCTTTGCCGTCGTCGCTGCTTTACTCCTCCTCTTCTTCTTCTTCCCATGTGTACTCCTATTGTTCTCCGTCGACAAAACCATTTCGTGATAACTGAAGTTGCCGTCATCATTATTGCAATACCCATAATCAGAAAAAATGATGTCCGATTCTTGAAACTCTTCTTCCATGTGGGAAAGTGATGGAAAATCTGAGAGAAAGTTCAAAAGAAAATATTTTATATGTGCTATGAATTGATCAATGGAATGGGATAATGGAAATAGAGTAGAGAATTTATAGACTGAATGAATATGCCAATCGTATTGAGTACAACAAACTAAACCCAATGATTAATAATTTTTCTGTTCTGTTCCGTGTTGTTGTATTGTCAAGATGGCGTCACTAGAAAAGATGTTGAGTGCGGCCCCCGCGTCTTTTTTTTGTGAAAGTCATTTGTGTTTTGGAATTATTTCTCTCTGCTGCCTGTGTTTCAATTTTGGAAATTTTCGTTTATGGATATTAATTTATTATTTTTTTCCTGTGTAGGTTGTGTGTATTATGGGGGAGCGATGACATGAACACTTAGCCGGGTGACTACAACACACAGCTACTTTGCTTGCGGCTTACGGCTTTTCTTTTCTTCTTGTTTTTGTTGTAGCCAAGTTTGTCCCGCGCTCCATGGAAACGGAGTTGGATGTTGGGAGTTTGATCACACAAGGGAAAATTTTATCAATGGAATTCAACGTGTATTTTTTTAAAAATCCTTTGATTTTGTTTTCATAATAAATACACGAATAATTAATTTATGTCATGTAATTAGTGTATGGGTTTGGGTTTTTTCAATTATACATTTAGTCAAATTCAAACATCTGCTCTGAACAACTACTTTTGAAAATTTTATGAACACCACGTCACCACCAGCATAAGTAGTTATCTCAAAATTTTCATTAAAAATGTTTTATTTGTGGGATGAAATCATGAAAGGATGATATGGTAAATTGCTGTGAAAGTCTTATTAATTTTTTATTCAATTAATTAATGTTGTTTTACTTACAATAAAAATTTTGTGATAATTATGTAAAACATGTGATAATACTTTTCTTTTCAAATTCTATGAAAATAAATTAAAATACTTAAACAAAAACAAATATGTAATCCACGAAAAAAACAAGTTACGTTCAAATTTTAAGTAGGGGTAGCAAAAATTCATATTCACAATAGATCCTTTCAAATTTGTATTCGTGTTCAGATAAAAAAAAATGATTATTCTATTTATATAAATGTTTAACTTTTGTACGGTATAAATATGGTATAGGTATTTTAAATTTGGATATTGGAAAAAATTCAAATTTAAAAAAAATGTTTAAATTTTAAAAAATTATTAATTCAAAATTAAACACAGCAACAAATGAGCAAATATACTATTTTAATATAGAACAATAAAAATAAATGTGAAAATAATTATAATTAAATATTTTAAATAGTATTATTTACATATTTTTATCTAAACCCAATTTAATGGTCTAAGTCTATTATACGGACATAACTCTCTCCGCAAATCCCCATATACGATAACGTTTCAAGATTTTTTCCTACTATAGTAGAAGTGACAGAATCAGGTCAGTCGGACCATCTGAGACCATCAGTTCGGAGACTACAAACATGTGTAGAATAAATTTCAACAACACCTAGCCAAGACCCCGCCTTAGATATTTGTCCAAGCATCTATCATATACAATACTAAACTTTGGGAACATTTGTGAAATGTAACAACATCTACAACACTAATGTGTGGTGTCATCAAATGCCCGACACATTTTCAAAAGGAGTAACAGGATTCGGAACCTCGGGAAATCAGACATTCGACTCCATTATCTTTCAGAATATTCTCAAGATACACGTGGTATGGTACGGCACCTACAATAGATACAACTCATGATTTCTGCGATAACTTTTTAGAGTACGTCAGTTAAAAAATGAAACGTGTCAACAGATACAAAATCTCATAATTTCATCGTAACAGAATCCGGGAATAAGGGAGAGGTACATATAACATTTTAGAGGGAGAATATTCACACACGAATCAATGGAATTAAAGGGCAATAATCATTTTCTCTCTAACATACATACTGAGACACACATAGAAATATACAATCAGAACTTTTCACTGATTCTTTAATATTCTCTTACTGCTCTCATCACTTCCACACACAAGCATAACCTTTTTGACTTAAGCATCTGAGGATTTTCGTCGAGAAACCGACTTTACCCTTGAGTTTTTCATTGTTTTTTAGTACACAGAACTAGGAACCAAGAAAGAAGATAAGCTGGTGTTGGAGGTTGAAGACAGTCAACATCCTGCATCAATATTTGGAGCCGTTTGTGGAAAACTTGAACTAAAAGCTAACAATCAATCAGCTCTATTGAAGATAACAAACATCAGAGGCTACTCAACTAGAAGACACTTGGAGTAGTTGTAGTAAACGGGTCATTTCAATGCATGCAGAGAAGGACCAACAGATACAGATGTTGGTCAAAGAAATGGCAGAAATCAAGAAGATGGTGCAGATAAGCATGGTGTGTACAAAGATACCTGATGAAATCATGGAGAGCAGCACACCCCGATCAGAAGTCATGATAAAGAATGACAAAGGGGTAAGAAGGAAGGTCCCAGTTAAAAGGTATACAGCTGCGGAGAAAAGGAAGAACAAGGCTATTGTGAGACCTCACCCAAAGAAGATGGGAGGTAGGGAGGAAAATATGCCTTCTCATATCCATGAGAGGCATTGTCATGAATCTACATTGGTGTCCCAAAGCCTAGAAACAGTTCATAAAAATAGCTTACCCCCTAGTGATATAAGGGTGATTTTATAGCAAAGACGAAGGAGGGAGCGAGAGGCTTTTAGGCATAGATATTCATACCAGGAAGAGGATTGGGAGACTATCACCAAAGAGAAAGATGTGGAGACTTTGGTGAGGAAACTGATGGGGGAGATGAACAGCAAGAAGATGTGCCCCCGAGGTGAACTGGCCGAATCTATTCAACAAACGAAGTTATACCTGAAATCACCCTTTGCCCCCAAATTATTGGGTCAAACTTTGCCTTGAAAATTTAAGATGCCACAGATTATCCCATTTTCTAGGAAAATAGACCCACCGTTACACATGAATTTTTTTCATGAGATGATACTCGTCCAGGGTCTGAGCGAAGACCAGATGTGTCGCTTATTCCCATTAACCCTAGAAAGACAAGCAAGAAAATGGTTTGTAAGTTTGAATCCAAGAAGCATCCGAGACTTTGGACAATTATATGATGTATTCACCACTAAGTTTAGAGAAGTAG
>JAVXUL010000006.1:6694541-6709782 GCA_035590515.1 Trichilia minutiflora | reverse complement strand
ACACACACAGAAATATACAATCAGAACTTTTCACTGATTCTCTGATATTCTCTTACTACTCTTATCACTCTTACACACAAACAAAACCTTTCTGACTTAAGTATCAGAGGATTTTTGTCAGAAAACCGACTTTATCCCCGAATTTTTCATTGTTTTACAGTACACAAAACCAGGAACTAAGAAATAAGATAAACTGGTACTGGAGGTTGAAGATAGACAATATCTTGCATCAACAAATATATTAAAATTTAAAAATTTATAAAATTAAATATTGTACATCACAAAGAAATAAACGCGTAAATTTTCATATAATACTATCATCAAATTTTATTTAAATATAAATATTTTTTATAAATAAAAAATAGTAATTATAAAAAAAACAAAAATAATAACAACCTAATATATATTATTTATGATTTTCATAATAAATATATACACTTATAAATATATCACAAATTATTAAGTATTATAAGTAGAAAATTATTTGTGATATTTAAAATTAAATTTTAGTATTTTTTTATTTTATCTAAAAATGTACAATATTAAATAAGATTGGCCCAATTATTTATTATAATATTAGAAATTATAAATACTTACCTAATTTATATGCTAAGTGCAAATATTTTATTTAAAATTTAAAAGTCGAGTTTGATTTAAATTTTTTTACAAATCACTCTTAAATATTTTATTAATATTTATATGCTCTGTATTGCAGGCAAATATTTTTAAATTTTATTATATTTATATTTTAATTAATACATTCTAAATATTTTTAAATTTGATTCATCTATTTTTTTTTCTTAGTTGGAATAAATTTGTCAACCCTAATTTGAAGTCGTAATAGTCTAATAAGTACCTAGCTTCTTTCGTGAAGCCGAGAGCTGCAATGAGCCAAGCTGAGTTGCTCGCTGTAAATTAAGCTACAGATAATGAACCTATTGAGAGCTGTAATACTCTTTAATGATTGGCTAAAAATCGTATTTGTAAAGCTACTAATCAAATCAAATCAAATCATCTGGGCGCATCCCACGGCTCAAGCGCCGCGTCAGAGGATCGGTCTGGTCATCTGTAGATGACGAACGATTGGTGAGGTCCCACTTAATTTATCCATAGGATCATAGCTAGAGAATGATTTCCAAAACGACAAACCACTCATTAAACGCCACGTAGTGGATGACATCATTAGAGAATCTCAATTATCCTGCTTAGGTGCCACGTCTCCTGCCCGTTGTTTTCGTGCAAGTCTTTGTGCGTGTAATCTTGGAGTAGGACGACGCGTTTCTTTCTTCAAGTAGTTAATTGTTAACATTAAACGTTGACGTTTTAAAGCTAAAGATTACATAGAATTTTTAATTCAGAGATTTAAAAGATTACAAAAAAAATTCACAATTAATTCCCATAAATTAAAAATGATTAAGTATCAACCATTGTTATATTAAATTTTAATTTATTTTCAACAATCATGAAAAAAACAATATTTTAATTTTTAAAAAATATATTTATATAATTTTTAATTATAAGTTTAATTTATTTTTTTATAAGGGAAGAATTATAATAATAATAATAATAAAAAAAAACTGTAATAAACGAATGAGAATACCCAAACAAAAGAAGAGAAGTGTAGCGCTACCAACCGATAGAAAACCACGACGAATGTATAATTGGAATGATTTGTGTTTAAATGATAATACCAAGGTACTTGACGTACATAATCTCTTTTTTTAAGAAAATGACTCCACTTTTTTTTGGAAGGAGTCTTTTTCTTAAATTTTTTATTTTTTAATCTCGATGCATGCAATGAAACTACGGACTTATTCGATATTAATTTAATACATATTGTTGATTGTGACTTCAATCTAATCGAAAATTCGTAATTGTGGTTAAAATTTGGGCACTTAACTAGTGTTGGTCAAATATGGGATTGAAATAAAGAATATTACAATATTTTGATGCTGAATTAATTTGAACCAAATACGAAATAATTCCCCCTCCCCCTCCCCAATTATATCTTTGTAAACATGGTCATAAATAATAATTCAGAGGAAAAAAAAAATGAAAGAAAGGGACAAATCCAAAAAATAAATTAAAATAAATAATCTTTCTTATGAAAAATAATTATCATATCTAAATAATCTTTCTTATCAAATTATTATTTTGGGTTATTTTAATTTATTTAATATCATATATTATAGTCTTATTAGCTTAGGTACTATGATTTGAGTGGAGGATGGGAAAATGAAAAACCTTTCCCTACATGCAATGTTATTCCTTTCTTCAAGTATACAAAGACTGAAGGAAAGGATTATGTTGGAAGGAAGATAAAATTTTGTGATGGAGATGAGCTTCCAAGGAAGGGGACAAAAATGGGATTCCTTTCATTCAAAACATTGAGTTTAATTAATTTACAGAGTTTGGTATATATATAAAAAAAAAATTGGTATGAAGATAAGAAATTATTAAAGGGAAAAAGAAAATGGCTGCCAAATTATATGAGATATTTAATTTTTTTAATTATTATTTTATTAAATAATATTAGGGGTACAAACGAATATAGCATGATAACATTAATTCCTATTTGGTCAATATTATTTATTATTATTAATGATATTAATTTTTTTATTTTCATTAATTTTATTTTGAAAAAAAAAAGAAATTCTTTAGGGGTGGACTTTTTACCAGATACACTCCAGGACAATATTGTCTGGACCGGATTTTAAACAAAAGGCCCAGCCCAAAATCCAAAAAAGATAAAACTTTTTCCCCCTTCTGCTCCTCTCTGCTTTGGGACTACAAACAGGGTTTTAGCTTCTGGTGTTTGTAGTCGAAAACCTAAAAATCATCTGGTAATTTGCCCATTTGATAACAGCTGATAAATCTCCATCTCGCAGTGCATTTGAAGACATCGTAGAGAGAGAAATACAGGCTTAGCACAGATGGTTGAGGTGGAAATAACGTATGGTATCTTTCGGCGGCATCATTTCAATTTCTTGTCCATTTCTCTCACAAGGAATTTATCAGGTACATACATTTCAGTCTCGTAAAGTTTTCTCTTTATTTTGTTTCCACTTGGATTTAACTGAGACCCTCGAGTGTTTCCTTAGACTAAGACAACTGAAATAGCTCAATTCATGGGGTTTGGGTTTTCAAATAGCAGAATTTCCCCATTGCAAACTGCTGTTGGTTTTACTGTTCTCACAACAAAGGCAAGCAATTTCCTTCTATTTTAAGAATATATTCGGGGATATTTCTCTTCCTTATTATTATTTTTTCGTTGAATTTGGGTATACCGTTTGTTTGTTTAATCAACTTTTTGTACAATGCAGGTAACAGGGAATCCTCATGTCAAGTGCTTTATCAATCGAAATAAACAAACACTATCAAATTCTAATGCTGCTACGAAGTAAGTGCTTTCTCTTGTTCTACCATTTGCAAGCTATGAGTAATTCTTGATGTTCAATCTAGTCATAGTAGTTCTTTTACTTAATATATTGCCTCTCTGTTTTATTGTGGCCACTAGAGTCAGTTATAGACTTTGCTTTTAAACTTTTAACCATTGAATGCAGCAAAAAAATAAAGAAGATTGGAAATAAAGAGCAGCACTTGTGGAAGAAAAGGGATTCAGCCGGGTCTGGCCAGAAGGCCATCAATCTTGTCAGAATTGTTAGTTTTTTGTGGATTGAATTTTGTTTGTGCTGTTTTATGTGAATGTTTTTATTGTTTCAAAGTATGAACTGGGTGAAATACTCTTTAAGAAGACAATATTTTAACTATTCGAATAAAAAAATTAGCTATGAGTCTCTGTCTTTGATATTTTTTTCACACTCAGTTGTTAATGCTGGATAAAACTGCGTGTGAGTTTCTGTCCATGCTCAGATTTTCATATTAGGTCATACCCCTTGAAATGACAGGTTTCTGAATTGCCTAATGAAAAAGAGTCTGTTTATGGAGCACTAGATAAGTGGACGGCTTGGGAGACAGAGTTTCCATTGGTTGCTGTAGCTAAGGCTTTAAGAATCCTCCGGAAGAGAGGTCGATGGATCCGTGTAATTCAAGTATAACACTTTAACTCGGTTGACATGATTGGCTTCTGTGCTTATACTTTAGTGATTGCATCCCAATTTAGTTAACCTCAGTTACTGGATTCTTGATGTTTTCACCAATGGAATTTGAGCATACTCGTTAAAAGATTAAAGAAAAAGAACTTATGGAGAACTTATTCTGTTTTTTCCTTCACCTTGGCTAATCATAGAATTATAGATTTTCATAGGTGAACAGTTTTTTGCCATTTAAGGTTGGCTTAATATATTCCATCATGAGCAGCTTCAAAGTTTCAGTTCTTTCTGATTTTGGTCAACACAAGAATGGGTATACCAACCCTTGGAAGGGTAGGATCTTAATATGCTTCCAAGTGTCCTTGTAAAGCAAAGTAGGATCAGTCTTATCCTGTGGGTTATGGTTTTCTGCCACTTAAGTCCATTAGTCCCTATTTTAAAGGTTCTTGTTTAGCTATCTGCTGCTGAAGTCTACTATATAAATTGATCTGAATGCAATAAGAATTGTATAAATGATCTGAATGCTTGTGGGTTATGTACTATAAATGAAAAAGTTATCGTTCACTGATTCTCAGGTAGCAAAATGGATGTTGAGCAAAGGTCAAGGAGCCACCATGGGAACTTATGATACTCTTTTACTTGCATTTGACAAGGATCAGAGAGCAGACGAGGCTGAATCATTTTGGAATATGATTCTGCATACTCACACTCGCTCTATCTCAAAGCGATTGTTTTCGAGGATGATCTCTTTATATGATCATCACGATATGCTAGATAAGATTATAGAGGTATTCAAAATGGCTGCAGTATCCCCTCTATCTCCTGTACATAAAATGAATTCCCTGGTTACTAATGCTGTTTTTAAATTACTTTTTTAAGCTTTTACTTTCTTATATAAGAATCATATATCCAAAAGGCAAATTGTAAATTTTCTTCGTATGGTTAGGTATTTGCTGACATGGAAGAGCTTGGTGTAAGACCAGATGAAGATACTGTCAGGAGAGTAGCACGTGTGTTTCGGAGACTAGGTCAAGATGACAAGCAGAAGCTGGTTCTTAGAAAGTATCTCTCCAAGTGGAAATACATCCATTTTAATGGTGAACGAGTTAGAGTGAGAAGAGACGTGGTATGAAGATGAACACAATTATACCAGCTGAAGTCTTCATTGCTTAAAGGTAAATACTCTTTGATCCTATCGAAGAAAACAGAACGGAGGAAACAATCTATGAAGATATATGAAAATATGTACAGAAATATATCAAGGCCAATGTAATTATAGCAATCACCGGTTTTTAAGGTGGAAATATGAATTCTGCTAATCCCTTCTCTGAACAACTTTCATATAATTCTTTTTCTATGCTTCTGTGATTTGTACAAAATACAAACCACAGAAAGGAAGACAATAATGTAAAGAATGATCTAACTCTGTGAAAATAATAATCAAAATATGCAAAAATAATAATCTAACTATGCGAAAGACACAGCTATTGGACTTGTCACATTGTGGTTTCCATTAGACCAGATGTACGATCCAAAAACATACTGATTTCTGAGATTTTGTCTTAATATTCGCCTTGTTGCAGTTGCAGTAACGGTGAAAATGGTAGTTTACCTTTTTTTAGAAATAATGTTATTATATATATAAGAAATCTTTTTACCATTATCCACGATTCCAACTATTACATCTTCGCCAGATTTTGCTTTGGATAACAAGTCTCCACCCATCTCCAGGTATATTTTTGGTCTTCATCCAACCCTACAAACTCCCATGACCTTCTTGTAAGCAAGGAATATTTCTCTGGTTTCCTTGCATAAACGGATGCAACTTCTTTCATTCCTGATACCAAATCCTTAATTATAATTAGTGAAATAGATGATAGAAAGATAGACTAATTAATGAATGAATTTATTATATACCAGAAAGTTTGGAAGATTCGTCTGGGGTGAGACTGTTGCGAAGCCATTGATGCTGTGCTTGTAACTGTAAAGAGCGAATCTCTAGCTTCTTCTTCATCAGCTTTCACGGAGAGCAAGTACGAATGGTGGGTTGCTTTAATCTCATGCAATGCTTTCCCTCCATTGATGTCTTTACCAATGTGCACATGTAAACCTGATACAAATTAATCCCAAATCACATGTTAGGTGACGTGTATATACCAATTAATCCCAAATTATATGTTATCTAGCTTAAATGTAAGAACATATTCTAGCCCCTTTTTTCGGCGAACACGAGGCTAAGGAAGGAGAAGGATAAGAAGAGAGAATACGAAGATTTTCTTCGTTATGGCGGTGGCAATGGTTATGCTCGAGGCAATGAGTTTATCAAATTATGATAAACTGAAAATATGATCACTGTACAACCTGTGCTTGTGGAGAGAATCCTCATAGTACATAAAAGACATAAACCAGCATGCATTTTTTTAATTATTAAATTATTTTTTCATTGTAAAATATTATCATTTCAATGTTGAAATTTAACATATAAGACTTAAAAATTTACTGAGTTGATAGAATGATGCCATTAATTCTTCTCACAATTTCTTTATTAATGGATGGATATAAAGACCTTATGATAAAAATTAATGCCCTTAGATTCGGCCACATAATTATTGGAAACCGATAATTTATACTCTATTATTAAGTATATACCATAAAATATATATTACAAAATAAAAATAAAATAAAAAGTACCCCAAGTGTATGCTCCATGTTTCTAGCTACCTAGCTAGTCCAATTACTATGGTGGGAGTATTATCCATTGAGAAAGAAAAACAATATGTATATAAATAAAAAAAAAGAAATGTGATAAATTTTAGTACTATTTATTTATTTTTGTGTCTGAAAGCCTAAATATATTTTAACTTTAATGGCTGTATTTTAATTTTAGGAGGATTTTTATTATAATATTTTTTATAATTAGTACTAATTTATTTTACTTAAATTTTTGGTAGGATTTACCAATTGAAAATTAAGTTTGATTTTACAAGGGAAGAGACTATTATTTTTAAAAAAATAGGTTATTATTCATTGTATATAGAGAGGTTCGAGTACGCTTATTTTATAAATAATCTGAAATTTCTGAAAGTAAAAGTTTCTATTGGGAATTTAATCTCTAGAATAGATGATTTTTTCTTGGAGAAATTGTAGGATCAATTAACATTAGGTAAAAGATGTTGAGATATATTAAAATTAGATAAAATTGAGGACTATTGAAATTTGACAAAAAAATTAATATATTTTTTATGAGTTTTTTTATTTATATTTTGTTGTCATAATATATTTAATTTAGAAATTATTAACAGAACTAAAAACCCAACACTTCACTTTTTAACTATCGTAAGATATTCTAATTAAATAATTTTATAAAATATAACTATATGATATCCAAGTAAGCTATGTACCGTAAAAATTGGGATAAACAGAAGCTATCAAATGGGTCAATAATACGGGGATAGGCTTAGTTAATTTTAAGTTAGGTAGGATTAAAAAAAATTGATTTGTTTAATTACTGATTGATTTAGTTTGATCCTTTTAATTCACGGATTAATTTTTTTAATTAAAAAAATTAATTATAATTTTTTTATATTTATATTTAGATGATTATTGATTATATTTGAATGTTAATAATGATATTGAATTTATTATTTATTAATATTGAGTAGTGTTAAATTTATTTATATTTAGATTTAAGATCATATATTTGAACTTGTAGTTATTAATAAAATTTTTATTTGATTTATTAAAAATTTTATATATCAAATTATAATATTATTAGTTTATGTTGTATTTAAATTATGAACTTATTATTGCTATTAACATATTGTATTTGTTAGTAACTAATGTATTTTAAATATTTTTTTAAAAATTTTAAATTCTTAAAATCGATTTGCGGGCCTACTAGTTTAAGTTTGTTAGTATGCCAGTTAGATATGACTAATAAAATATTAGTCCATATAATAAATAAATTGCCTCAATTCGATTTATTTAAAATCAATCCACAATAAACTGAACTGAGCTGAGCCGGATCAACTCATTTGACAACTTTAGGGATACTGATATAGTATATTCTTATATTTATGTGACTATTTTATTTTATTTTATTAATTATTATAATGATTTATTAATCTAAAATAATTGTCAAAAATTTGTGTAGATATATTCCTTGCACATTTTTTATGACACTGTCTAATAAAATAATCTATTTTATTATTATTATTATTTTTATTTAAATTTTATCATCACATGTTTTTTATGGAAGAGATTGTCAATAAAATCTTAGTGTAAGGGTGAACGACGACCCACGTGAACTAATGGGAATTAAAATACATATATTAAAATTTTTTTAGTCAATAAAATTGATTAAGAGTATCACACAAATATTTATTTATTTATTAATTTATATAATTTAAAAATAAATTTTCATTGCTTTAAGGTAATACCCTTTGATCTTATTAAAAAGAAGAGAATGGAAGCAATGATCGATGAAGATGTTTGAAAAAAAAGAGGAATATACGACAATAATAATAATAACCAGATTTTGAGGAGAAAATATGAATTTTGCTAATCCATGCTCTAAATAACTTTCATATATAGTTTCTTTCTCTTTGCTCTTGTCATTTGTTCTAATACAAACCACAGGCAGAAAGACAATAGTGGCAAAGATAATCTATGCGAAAGACACAGCTATTGGACTTCTCACATGGTGGATTCCATCAGACCAGCTGTACGATCCAAAAACATACTGATTTCTGAGATTCTGTCTTAATATATGCCTTGTTGCATTTACAGTAATGGTGAAGCTCTTCTTCTGGCCAATATGATCGAAGACTAAAGTACTTGGATACGCCGTCATGTAGACTCCCAACGGCTGTTCTGCGGTGAATGAGTACGCACTCCTCCTGCTGCCAACATTTGTAACTGTCCTCACCACAGTCACAGTGCCATAAAGATTAGGAATTGCAAGTGATGGATAATTGAGGTTGATGGATGAGGGTGGATTCTCTGGACACTCAAACGAGGGATCAATATAGGTATATCCGATCCTGCAAAGGTAGAGAAGGTAGTCTTCGTACGAGGCGTCGTATACAAGACCAGGGTCGGCTGCCTTCGTTGGGTCAAAGTGACCGGAACCAAATGAAAATGGAATTGCTGTGCTGCCATCTTCTTGATTAGTTATTGGCAAACCTTGGTCGTTTGTCAGTGAGGCTGCAAACATAATCAAAATTTTGTGGTTAGAAAATAATATATGGTACAAACCTTCGTTCCTTAAGCTTTGTTTGGGATGTTTAAATATAAGGAGAGAAGTAGCTAAAAGAAAAGGTTGAAATCCCTTCTCGACTTTCTTCTTCTCAAACTGTAGCAAATGTCAGATAGGTGATCCTTACTAACACTTTAATTACTGCCGTTCGAAAGCACAATAGAAAAATAAAAATTCCAAGCTAAGGCTGAGTTTAATTACCTGTGGTCATGAGTGCAGATCGTATAACAGCACTGCTCCAGTCAGGATGTATGGCTTTGAGAAGAGCAGCTGCAGCAGCAACATGAGGACAAGACATGGAAGTTCCTGAAACAATATTAAACTTGACAGTTCTCTTATCCAGTTCAAACTTTGTAGGGGATGAACCTTCACTCCAAGCTGCCAATATATTCAATCCGGGAGCTGTGATATCAGGCTGTCAACAATTTTAGATAGAATCATCATTCATCTACCTTTTTCATTTCAAATTACAGTACTTTCAATGTCCTGGGAATTTTACCTTGAGAATGGAAGTGTCAACTGGACTTGGACCTCTACTAGAGAAGCCAGCCATGAAAGGTGCCGGCTGAGGGTGCATAACTGTTCTGGCTTTTTGGATCATTGCCATCGGATTATTTGTAGACTTAATATAACCGTGAATTTTAACGGCATCATTGTAAGTCACTGCAGTTGCTGGAAGAAAATGAGCATCAGAAGAGACGTCATTTCCAGCTGATCGATTGTTTCCTAGTATATAACCTGCACCTCCAGCTCTCTTCACTTCCATCCCCTTCAAAACTCTAAATCCCATTCCTCTGTTACACAATACGATCTTTCCTTTCACTTTCTCGGGTGAAAGAGAGTTAGGAAGGCATTGACTGCAACCAAAATCAGCTCAAACATTAGTTTCCGGGATCATGACTTTCAAGTTTTTGAAGGAGAAAAGCGGAGAAGAAAGATTACGCTAATTCATTCGGGGGCAATGATCCAGGGATAGCAGCATCTCCGGCATATACTAATGGGTTCATCTTCTCAAGCTTGTAAGGAGTGTACGTTTTTCCCTTCAAACAAAAACAGTATAAATACTAGAAACATAAAGTTATCCCAAGGAATTTATCTTAATTATTTCTTACTACGATTTCCATGCCATTTCCTAGCACAACAGATCCAATAAAATCCCGATCGATGCTGCTAGCGCCAACAGTAATAATCCATGGAGCTGGATTCGATACCGTAGCTGGAGTAGGTCCTGAATTTCCGGCGCTGCAAGCAACAACAATATTCTTCCTGGCAGCATTTAATGCACCCATTGCAATTCCATCTTCCGTATAAGCAAGTGGACGGTTTGATCCAATTGAAAGACTCAGTACATGAACGCCATCGTTAATGGCATCATCAATGGCTGCCAGCAGATCTTCTTCCGTGCAAGTGTTTCCACCGATCTTGGATGCCGAAGGAATAGGCCAACATGCTTTGTAGATGGCCAAGCGGGCAAATGGGGCTCCGCCGGAAGCCGTTCCTCGTGCTAACCCACCAAGGGCTGAGGCATGAGAGACCCGGCGGCCAGCCACGGTGGATGCCGTGTGGGTTCCATGTCCATTCAAGTCACGTGGTGAACGGTAGTCCTGCGTCGGATTGAGGGGGCCGTTATGATACTCATAACCCTTCAAATAGTACCTAGCTCCAATTATCTTCCTACAAAAAGAATGCCAAAACTAGTTTGATAAAATGTTCTGTTTTCATTTTTTAATTAACAAATTTCATAGGTCACAATAAATCTAATTAGGTACAATTGTAATAAGGTATATTTTCAATGCATGTTCTTTCTGATAAGTACTCAATTTTGGGCCACCTTGAAAACTACTCGTTTATCATAATACTAATTACAAAATCTGCTATATGCAATAGCTTTATTTTACCAAATTTCCAGATAACCGTAGGACCCGTAGGGCGGAGTAACAGGCCATACAAAAATACTCTGAATGACTATACAAGTATTTATAATTAAAACCGCACCAGCAAGTTTTTAAATTTAACATTTTAATCCCCAAATTGTCGACTTTAACCCCGCTCCCCTATCTTCACCTACGGATTTTCTTAAATTTTGAACTACAACTCTGTGTATAACAAATTATTAGAAGATAAAAAAAGGAGTACAAACATTATTAAAAGAATGATATTTCCGTGAGACTATGCGGTGCATATTCACAATTTCTACCTGACAGAAAACGATTTTCAAAGACAAATGATCAAAATAGATGGACTGATTTAATTCAATGCTCCGATTGCTTTAGTGCCAGGATATCGAAGTGATAAACATTCACAAGATTCATGAAAATTTTGAAAGAATCCAAAACAAAATAATTCAAAGTCAATTGCTTTTTGTGTCTTTTAATTCATATGGGCAGCTTATGAAACATCAACACCATCACTTTTTTGCAATACAATTTCAAAAGCTTCCAAGACTAAATGCTGTCAATGACTATGGCTTCTTTGTTGTTTTGGAAACCAACAATGAAAAGGTGGCCAGCTTGGCCCATGCTAGTAGTATAATAGATAGTGCATTTATCCTAGAAGTCAGACGTATCTCGGATTCTTAACAGACCCGTTACATTATCCCAGTGAATTTTTATAAACTTAATTATTAAGTATGCTTGATATTTATTTTATATTCATGGTGTATGTAAGAATTTATTAAAAAAAATATAAAAGGAAAACAAATCTGGAGGAAGTAAGTATAGAGCCTTACCTTAAAAATAAAATAAAACAAATACAATGCAAGGAGAATAAATATAAAAGCTGATTAAAAAAAAATAAAAATAACATACAATAAACAGCTTGAACCATAAAACTAGGAGAACCGATAATAAAGAAAACCATATTAGCATCCTTGGGAAGAAAGACAACAACCATAGCTTGAAAATTCCTTTGCAACATGCTTCGTTAACATTAATTTTTAGTGAGCTTAACTATAATAATCATGTTACCGTTAATTGAAAATTATGTAATCTTAATATCAAACATAGCTCAACTCATGTTAGCTCCTAAATACTTACAGTAAATTGTCAAAAGGGCAGACAGAAAAAAGAGAAGAGATGAAAAATGAAATTTACTTGTTGCAATTGGAAGAGTTGAATCCAACTCCATTTTGGCAGATTCCCTTCCATGATTTCGGAACCGGTCCCATTCCTTCATCACTGAAACTCTTGGATTCTGGCCATACACCTAATAAACAACAAGGATAAAAAAAAAAAATGAAGAAAAATTTTCACATGCAATCCTGTTTTTCCAAAAACCAACCAATCATCACAAAGTACCGAGAACTTTTGCAAGAACTTTCCACACAAAACTACAAACATGATAAGAAACAGGGAGTCACATGAAAGGCAAAAAAATATCAATGTAAGAAGACAAAACACGCAAAAGAGAGAAAGAGTGTTTTTTTAGCAATAATTTTTTTCGATATATCTTTAAAAAAAAAAAAAGAAATCTATTTACCACTATCCACGATTCCAACTATTACATCTTCGCCAAATTTTGCTTTGGATAACAAATCTCCACCCGTTTTGAAGTGATTCCAGGTATATTTTTGGTCTTCATCCAGCCCTATAAATTCCCATGATCTTGTTGTATGCAAGGAATATTTCTCTGGTTTGCTTGCATAAACGGATGCAACATCTTTCATTGCTGTTATCAAATCATTAATTAATTACTGAAGTAGATGAAACAAAGAGAGACTAGTTAATGAATGAATGAATTATATACCAGAAAGTTTGGAAGATTCATCTGGGGTGAGAACTGCGGCGAAGCCATTGATGCTGTGCTTGTAACTGTATAAAAGAGAATCTCTGGCTTCTTCTTCATTAGCTTTCACCGAGAGCAAATACGAATGGTGGGTTTCTTCAATCTCATGCAATGCTTTCCCTCCATTGACGTCTTTACCAAAGCTTACTATGTAAACCTGCCACAAATTAATCCCAAATCGTATATTAATTAACTCGCATATATACACATCCCTTGAAAGATAGCTTAATTTTCTAGAAGAACAAATTCTTTAAACCTGTTTTTGTGGTGCGCACCATGCTAAGAAAGGAAGGAGAAGAAGAAGAGAAAATATGAAGATTTTCTTCATTATGGTGGTGGCGGTGGGTAAGGTTGACGCAAATCTTGTGAAGATGTTGGGAATTTATTAAATTATGATTAACCGAAAGTGGATGTATAGTACAAATGAAAACGTCTTTTATAGAGCAAGGAATTTAATTTAACAAAATTTTATAATTCTATTACAATGAGATGTATTAAAAATATTTCTTTTAAAATTAAAATGGATGAGTTTATAGAATGACGCCATTAATTGTGCTCACAGTTTATTTTATAATGGATGGATATAACGACGTTACAAGAAAAATTAATGCTCTTAGATTCGGAAAAAGACAATGACTTGCTAATTATTGGAAGCCAATAATTTATTCTCTATTATTAAACATATACTATATAATATATGTTCATTTCCTAGATCTAAACAAACTAACCTTAGAACAGATTAAACCTGCAATTCTTACTGATTAAAGCAACCCACCGATCAAACAATTTCCAGAACCTCAAGAAACGATTTTGAACAAAAAACTCAATCCAGCAAGCAAGCTTCACTCTTATGAATGCACAAGAATAAAATTAACAAAAAGAAACAAGAACTAGAGAGAGAATTTTCGGGACACAATTTCATAGGAATCAATAATTTTATATCATCAAGCTAGAATGCACTATCAGATTACACCTGATTTTTCTTGCTTCTTTTCACAGCAACATTGCACCAGTATTTATACTAATAAGACTGTTACATATGCTATTAATCACAGGTATAGGCCTTCGCATATCCTCTAACTTCTTAGTAGCTAACTTGAGCTGCCAACAATTTGTAGCTAACTAACTTATCTCCTGCAACTTGCTCCATCTCTCTGGTTTAGTTTCTCTGAGTTTTAACAGCACCTTACTCGACTTCTTTACCAACTCCGATTGCTTCCTTGAATTTTGAATAATATCACAACAATATATATTGCAAAATAAAATAAAATAAAATAAGGTCACCAATTGTACACTCTATGTTTCTAGCTACCTAGTCCAGTTGCTATGGCAGGACTGCAATTTGTTAGTTGTCGCATAGGGTATCATTCATTGAAAGAGAAAAATGAGATACATAGAAAAAAAAGAAGAAGTCTGATATAATTTAATTACAATCATTAATTTGTGTTAAAAAGTGTTTATCTTTTAGAACGACCTTGAAATCTAATTCTAATTCAACAAAATAAAATAAAATTTTATGAATTAATACTTAACATAAATATTAAAATAAGTTTATCTAATTTTAAAAATACTCTTATAAATTTATTTATTTTCCTATATAAAGAGTTTTGATAATACTAGAGTTTGTACACGAAGTTTATAGAACATAAACTTAGATTATGCAAATTAATATGACAAGAGTTAAATAATTGCTATATGTTCGTGATATGTTTTGTAAACCTCATTTTTCCTAATTAAGAGTATTTTAATCAATTTATCTATTAGGGATATTTTTGTTATTTTTATCATAAGTCCGTATGAGTATTATTAATGAATAAAGGACATGATATTAAAGCTTAATAAGTGATTTGAGAAGATATAAAAGAAAAATAGTTGAGTTTGAAAGAGATTTTATAGTGCATTTTGATAAGTGCTCGAGTTTTGAAGTAAATTTCTTGCTAATCAAGACAAACAATTGGCTGACAAGTTTTTTTTATTTAAAGAGAACAAAGAGACGGTCTAATAAAAAGAAATTAGAGTGAAAATGAATTTCGGATAAGAAAAAAAAAAAATACCGGAAGTAAAAAAAGACGAGAACCAGAACCTTAGGGACCCTAAGCAAAAACCAGGGCCAAATTGGCTTACAACCCTACCCTTAGACTGGTGTTGG
>JAVXUL010000006.1:6633116-6654821 GCA_035590515.1 Trichilia minutiflora | reverse complement strand
ACGACACTTGGACTCACCGGACTATACTATAACAAGACTACCTATACTTGGGTACATAATCTAATTGAGATCAATAGGATAAGCCGCTCCTAGGGTATGGTATTTACTCTCATCATAGGGCTTGTCATGTCAGGGGTCATTCCCATTTTTGGGATAGTATGGGCACATGATTGGGGGTTCTCTGGTTAAGGGCTTCATGCAAGCTTGTGAAGAGAAGATGCTTTCCCTGAGAGGCCGCTGCAGTTGTAAAGCTGACTCTGCGCTTTCTGGGAGACGATTGGGTCATCTTGAAGAGACACGGGTTCCCTGACGCCTACGGCTGCTACTTGCCTGAGGGCTTCAACTGCTGATACCTGAGGGCTATGGCACATCTCTAAACCCTGGGATGAAACACCGGAGGATCGTCAGACGTCCCTAGAAGGTGGTGCGTGTTTGCCTGAGAAACCGACTCCCTGGGACCTGAGGTGGGTTTGCTTGAGAGGATGACTCCCTGGGGTGGAAGACTGAACTCCTCCGAAAGGTTGACTCCTGGGGTTCTGAGACAGGATTCTCCGAGAGGCTGACTCTCTGAAACCTAAGGTGGGGGTTCTGAGACAGGATTCTCCGAGAGGCTGACTCTCTGAAACCTAAGGTCGGATATACTTGAGAGGATGATACCTTGGGGCTTGATCCAAGGTACAGTTAGGAAGTCGAAATACCTGAAACAGAAGTGCCACGTTCTTTCTTTATGAGACCCCACATATCACTCGCGTATTTTTCCCATCAGTACGTATAATTTACTAAAGTGGTAAGTGAAAAATATAAAAGGAAAAATATTAACAAGAAGTAATTATTATATTATTTTTTTATAAAATTTTTATTGATAAATATTTAAATATAAAAGATATTAAAAATATCCATTATCAACAATCATTGATCATTTAATATTTATCTAAAAATTATATAATTCATAAAATATAAAAAATTATATTATAATTTTTAATTGTTGTGGGCATTTATTAATTAAAAGGGAGAGCTAAAAAAAAAAAAAGAAATGGAAGTAAAAATATCATTTTTAATAGGTGAAATTATCCAAAATATATGACACATTCGTTATTGAGGATTCTCAATTGTAGTCAATTGATGTAGCTTCTTATTTCTGATGCTATAATTTTTATGTACCATAAATACGTTTTTAAATTGAAATATATTTCTCAATGCATACAATTTGTTACAGTGACAAGTGAAAAAAATATAAAATTAAAAATATAGATATCTTTGGATAAATTCAAATCAAACTAAGAAAGTATGAATACAAAATATGACTTAATTTCTATATATATTTTTAATTATTGATCAAATATAAAAATTAAAACGATAAATAGTAGATAGAGTGAGATAAAAGGGATTTAAAATTTAAATTTTAAAATGACAATATTTTTGAGAAACAACTTATTAAATGTTTTCCTATTTGTATTTAAGTTAGGAATATAAATTAATTAAATTTAGATAAATGGATATAAATTAATGAAACAAAAATAACTGAATATTTGAAGTCTTATTATTATTATTATTTTACTGAATATCTGTTTGTTTTTTAATCTGAAATCTAATTATAAATATTAACTTGTTTGTTATATTATATTAAATTGTATCATACCAAAACTTCAAGTTTTTTTTTTTTAAATGAATAAGTTTGTAAATAAATTAATTTGTTAATCATATTTTTGCAAATATATTTTAATAGATATTCAGATTTTTAAGATTAACACAAAAAGTAAAAAAAAATAATAAAAGGTGTTTTAAGAAGGCTATTAAATAAAAAATAATTTTAATTAATTAAAAGAGAAAAATTAAGACAATCAAGCATTCAAACGAAAAATAAATAGACTCTTAATATTAAAATTTAGAGAAAAATAAACCGGCAGTAAATAATAAAATTATTTAGAAGGTACACTGTAGATTTTCCAAATATTTCTTCACCACGCTATACTACAAACTCTTCGATCATCATATTTCTTCACCACGATATGGCATTTCTTTTTAACGGTTGACTGGTAGCTTTAATTTTGAAATTACTATTAGGGCAAACTATGGTGCACATATAAACATGGTAGGAACTATCGATCTTTTGTTTTTTCAAATTTTTAATTCTATTTTTTCTTGTATTTTTGTTAATTAAAATTGTATTTATAAAATTAAAAATAATAATACAAAAACTGAAAAATATAATTAAATAAGTTAAAAAATCTAATAAAAATTATAGAAAATTGTACCTTGACGTGTTTTGACCCGATTGATGACTTGACATAACACAGCTTTATTTTTTTATTTTTTTATAACTTATGCAACAAACAAATTATAATTAACCTGCCCCAAGGAGCACATCACTTTGTTATTATTTTATTAAGTTAATTATTAAAATGTTGAAAATATTTTTTAGTACCTACGTTAATTTTCTGAAAAATTAGGCACTGCTATTGTTTTTTTTTCGGGGGGTTCATAACATTTTTTTTTCAAAATTTTATCCTCAATAATTATATAAACTTATTTTAACAAGCTTTCAAGATAAATATAAAGGGATAAAAGGGTAAGGTCGTGTTCAAATAGAATTCAAATAAAATAATACTATTTATTATAATTTTTTTTTTAATTTTAAAATACATTCTAAATGAAGTGGCAAGTGAGTTGACATTTATTAAATTTTTACAATTTCTGAACTTATTTATTTTATTCTTTAATTATTCAATTAATGTATCTATATATGTCACTTCGTTTATAATAATGTATTTTAAGATCGAAATTTAGAATAAAAAATATTTATTCATTCAACTGTATATTTAACCTATAGAAGGTGGAACCTATTTCTCTCCTATTTTTTAGATTATTATTACGGTGATTGACTCTAATTTGTGAGATAATTTAGGTTTTCCATTTATTTTCTGGAGTTGAAAGATTTTGGTAACCTCCAACTGTTGTGTTTGGTCCCGAGAACAAGGGGAGGAAAAATCCAAACATGGTTTAATATGTTCGGTAATGATTTCTATCCAGTTATTGTCATAATTTTGTTGCCCGCCATGTTCTATATATTTTCCTCTAGTTTTAAAATATTCTTCCTTACACTCATCTTCCACCTTGGATAATTAACAACATTTCATTTGATTCATATCATCTCTCTCGATCACTATCCTCACTCCAATTGCATTTCTACCTTTTTTTTTGCTTAAATACTAACGTTTCATCAATATTTTCTTCTCCAATGGCACATGGAACAAGAGTTTGTTGGATGATTTTTGTTCTTCTTCCGATTTTGAATGTGAAAAGTTTTGTCCGCGATGAACCCTTGGTACCGTGTTATTTTATCTTCGGAGATTCATTGGTTGATAGTGGCAATAACAATAACCTGAAAACAGATGCCAAAGTGAATTATTGGCCGTACGGGATTGATTTTCCTTATGGTCCTACCGGAAGATTTTCCAATGGAAGAACGTCAGCCGATATAATCAGTATAATATCATTCCTATCTATTGTTAAATACAAAAATAGTTTTATTTGTTATTTAAACCAAATTGGTGAGCCTATTTCTGATTATTTCAGCTGAACGTTTGGGATTTAACCATTTCATTCCACCCTTTGCAACTGCTAATGGCTCGGAGATTCTCCAAGGTGTAAATTATGGATCTGGTTCAGCAGGAATTCTCGACGAAACTGGCTCACACCAGGTATATGTATAAAATTTTTGCTTAATTATTGCATACATATATTCTCTCGGTGGTTATTGGTTAAACACTTCTCAAGAATTGATAAACTAATTTCTAATTTCTTACAGGGTGTTTGTATAAGCTTAAAAAGGCAGTTGGAAAATCATAATACTACAATCTCACGGATTGCTGACTTGCTTGGGAGTTATGATTTAGCTCAGAAGCATCTAAATAAGTGCTTATATTCGGTTACCATAGGCAGTAACGATTACATTAATAATTATTTTTTGCCCCGATTTTACAATTCAAGCAAGCAGTATACCATGGATCAATACGCAAAATACCTTACAAGACAATATCATGATCATCTAGAGGTAATTAATCAGTACTGATTAACATCCTCATTTTCTTTGTAAGATTCTTGTAAAATTTGCAGTAACTTTTTAGACTTTGTTATAGACTTTGTACCAACAAGGAGCTAGGAAGGTGGCATTAGCTGGATTAGGGCCAGTAGGCTGCACACCAAATGCAACTTCATATTATGGGACAAATGGATCGCTATGTGTGGACAAGATGAATTATGCAGTCCAACTTTTTAACGACAGGCTAATCTCTCTGGTCAATAAACTCAATACCAAAGTAATGGATGCCAAATTTATAGCTATGAACACCAGAATAGCAGAGGCACCGGGATTAGCTATTGGTAAATTATCTATTCTCAACTTTATTTTATTAGTATTCTTTATTCTTTATTGTCTTATTAATATGTCTTGAGGGTATATTTACATATATCTCAGGATTCGATCTGTCACTTTTAAGGTGCTGTGAAGTAAACCAATTTGGTCTATGCATTCCTTCAAAGAACCCGTGCAGACACAGGAATTTGCATATATTCTTTGATTCATTTCATCCTTCAGAAATTGTGAACAGGATCCAAGCAAATCGAGCGTTTCAGGCCCTGGTGCCATTGGACACATATCCCATGGATATTCGACATTTAGTTCTGTTTTAGCGCAGCCCAAAAGTACAAACTCTATCTTCAGATAGGAGAATCAAGGAGTGTCCAATTACAGAAGTCTTATACATTTGTGCATACTTGGGTTTTATTGCAGATACAGTATCTTACAGAAGTCTTATACATTACAGTAGTAAAGATTTATTTAAATCCTTCATTAATGTCACTAAGATGTAGTCATGATTTTATTTTAATAAAATAAGAACATTATTGATATAAATTTTTGGCAACTAATTCTCTGTTCAATCCTTTAGTAGTTTTTCGCCTTTTTTTAACCTTAAAAACACTAATATTAAACCGAAAAACCACAAGAGATTCCTACCTTAATAATATATTAAACCATTTAAGGTGTCACAAAATTATTATAATTAATGAGTCAAGGGCTTAAGGCACTGGTCTGTTCTTGTCCATGGTAGGGTCAAAATTCAATAAAAGTGGCTACTAAGAATTAATAATAATAGAAGATGGAAAAAGAGATAATATATGGTAAGAAATCAAGAGTTAGTAAGCATCTGTCACATAAATTTGGTTTTGCATCAGGCAAGGGCATACAGAATATCAATCCATCTCTCTGAAAACACATATATTTGTGAGTCTTAAGATAGTACTCTAGAAAGCTACTAATTTAAGCAACTAATACGTCTGGTCCATAGCATTTTTTGAGGGCAACTCCGCACCTTTCGTCTACGATGAAATACTAGATACATATCCTCCGTAGGCTACGGAAACACGAATTATTCTTCAATAATATTAACTGCATGCACACGTAGATAGGAAGAATAACTATACATCTTCCTGATCAAGCGTAACATTCATATATTATATGGATTAGGCTCAAAACTAAATCGTGTGCAAAGTCGAGTTGAAAACATATAATTCAGTATTGAGATCAATAATTCATAATTTATAGCTATGTTCAACCATGAATGTGTAACACTTTATATATTTTTGGGAGAATTCAACCATTCCAACCATCATCATTCTTAAATGAATCAAGTGATTAGAGCTAGCAGATAACATTTATACATCATGGTATTGGTGTAAAATTATAACAGTGGGCTCCCAGCCTCACATAAAGTATGTTATTATATTCTCTAATAACAAGGCTAACATCGAGTAGGTTTTATCTTCTTTAATATTAAAACTATTCTTATCACTTTTGTTTTTTTTACCTAATTTTAAAATCACGGTAACTAAAGTAAAACCCTAATTTTTAATAGAGACAACCCATTTTGATATTTGACAACTTGTGACTCCATCCTCCAAGGGCAGGAACTTTAAGCCACTGACATCTCGAATATTCAAAATCTACGTAAGTTTAATTGCATAGTTTTACTGTTAAAATAACTCAAAAGCCTTATACTATTTGAGAAGTGGCTCTACATATATGATTCACTATCTTTATCAAACTAAGCGATTTGAGATTTCTGTCACCCATTGAATAAGGCAATCACCAATCAATAAAGAGCTTAAAACATATATTCTAGAAATAAATAATGAATGAATCAATGAAATGCATGATAAAATTTGGGAAAGGGTTATTATTAATCTTACTTACACTAACTGAATGGCCATCTGATCCTGGCGAGGATAATGGTTGGTGGGCTGTAAGGCATTGACTTGGAAATAGCTACGAGAGTCAAATGGCTGAGACTGGATAATCTCATAGCTACTCCCTCCTGGCATCAAATTCATGCTCTGCTGACCTCTCTCATTCTCCACTATCTACACAACACCAAACCAAAAAATCTTCATTTAGTACAACAATAGAACACCTAAATTCAGACACTACCAGTATTGAGAAAGATAGGCAGACCTTTGCTCGGAGAAGCTGGTTGTTGTTGTGCAAATCAATTTCCTGACATTAATACAGAATTTTTTTATTCAAAGGAGAATGATTAATTTACATATGGTAAGCATTAAAGTAATAAGCATATTTGACGAAGTCTTTGCTACTTCAAAAATTATTGCTTACTTATAGCAAAATATACATTTTAGAATTTGCATTAGCATTCTTGGAGTTGGCATCAATTTAAAAATAAACTTTTTGGGTAAATAACCTGTAGAAATTATAAACAAGTTGAAAAACATAATACTTTTCCGAAAACAGTCTCTATAAAATTATGTGCTTTGAGTTCATCTATGACAGTTGTAAAGACACGATCATCAATACATGTTTAATTTTAATTTTTCAAGAAATTTCAGAAATATAATCCACAATGTGAACAGTTATAATGAACAAATTTATAAGGAAAAATGGAGTTGGCTATGGTGAAGATTTGTAAACTTTCAAAATAAAAGTTAAGTAATTCAAAAAAAAATTGGAAACTTCCACAATAGAGTTAAAATTCTTAACTTAAAAACTCTAAAAGATATGTATAATGGTCACTCCCTTTCAAAATATAGTGTTTGTTGTATAGTTGCAGCCCTATATTATAACTTTTCCCATAAATTTTTAGATCTTCTTTTGGAAAATTATCAATAAACTTTCTTTCTTAAACCACCCAATTTACTAAAATATCTTAGGTTCAATAATCATTGCACCCAAAATTAGGGATCCAAAACAAACTAAACAGATAATGCAAATATAAATATAATATATAACCAAAGATGCCAAGAATGGCATATTAAGTAATCAATGAACTCAAAATTTAGGAGCTTATTTAAGAGTCCAGCTATTTAAAGTCTAACACGCAATACAGCAACAGTAAGCTTTAAAAGAAATAGCAAGAATTTAAAAGGAATAACAGCAATAAAAGAACTGAATACCCTCTTCTGCATATACTCAATTTCTGCAAATAGCAGCTCATTCTGGTACAATTTAAGAGAAAAAGAAAAAGGAACCCCTGTTAGTATAAATATTGAAGCTAGTAACAAATGCATATGGTATATTGTGAACTTTTTCTTAGAAAATGATCATTTCTGTTGTTATTCATACCTTTTTAGATCGGATTCTGCTAATAGCTTTCTCTAAACGAGTCTCCAAGTTCTTGAGTTCCTTGACACTTAAAGCACTTAGCGATTCACCCAACATGTTTCTGGAAATTAATAGCATTATAAAAGATAATGCTTGAACAAAAATATTCAAATAATTGAATAAGAGATATCATTTGACGTTTACCTGTTTGAATTTTGTAGATTGCTAATTTGCACCTTCAGTTTGGCAGCTTCTTGCTGGTAGAACTGAGATTTGTGTCCACAAAACAGCAGTTTAAAATGTCAAGAATGCAATAGCTCAATTCATAACTAATTACCATAGAAATTTACTATCGAATGAGTACAAATAAGAGATTAACTGACAAAGAAAGATTTTTAATTGGGGTATTTGGAGCCATATATTAACGTTGATGTACTGTTTTTTAGTAGGATTTGGCATAATGGAATAATTAATACTTTGTGGAAAAGAGACTCTGTTAAATGACAACCCTTTTAAGTGTTGTCTTGATGTGAAAGGTTAATAATTCATTTTGAACTAATAGATGAAATCAATTTTGATTCAAAGTTTACAAACAAATGAATGCATGAAAATCCATCCATATATAAGGGTGCCATGGCTTGTCCATTTATATATGTTTACGTAAATCTTCCTACAATTCTCTCCTCTCCCACAATTTTCCTATAAAAAAGTTCTGCATTAATTTCTTAGTGGTTCTTTGAATTTATTTTTGTCAAGGCATGGCCAAGCAAACAAATAATGCTTCATTTAGAAAAACATATTTGCTTAATTCATATGGATCACTCAATTTGTAAGAGCAATATTTGAATTTCTATAACTACTTTCTTTACATCTACCGCACTCTTGTCCATTAAATACTCTCCGTCATTCCCACATCTTTTCTTTTCCCTTCCGAAAATAGGTCTCATATCATTACCCTCAACAATTTGATAATATTGCTGAGTCATAGATATTTTGAACGGTAACAGTATACAGAATTTTACAAATGTTCTCTTTTATTGGCTTTCTCTAACATTGTACCACAGTTTTTGGATTGATTTCTCTAGTAAACTTCATCATCTGATCAAACTTTTCAGTAGCTTATATTCATATATACTGTATAGTTAGATCAATTCTAGGTTTATAATGGTTGCCGTCAAGTTCACTCATGAATCAAAGAAAGAAGAATGAGGTTCCCATTCTGCTGAAGAAACTTGAAGATACCACAATATTTTGAAGTCAAGTTTTCACAACCTTAATTTAAGAAAGAATTTGATAAAAGGCAATGGCAGTCAGTGCATGCCACCATAACAATTCATTCTTAGTTTAAGATACTGTAAAATGTAGCTAATAACTCATTAAGAAAAGACCGATTAGTTTCTTCCATTAAAAGAAAAGCAGGAACCTAAAATTTACCTGAGCATTAGCTTCAGATACAGACCCAGTAGTAGAGGAATCTGTAGATGCCTTCTTGTACTTCTCAATTGTCGATTTAACACTGTAATCAAGTGTTAATTATTAAAAAAAATGATGTTAATGCACATTCAGTCAAATTTTTTATTTACCCTCAGTCAAAGATTATGCTCAAATTATATTTCGACATCATCAAATCAAATTAAATAAGCTGGCAACAACAACAACAAGGAGCAAAAATAAAAAAAAGAAGTCAAGTTATTTAGGTAAATCAAATGTGCACTAGTTCAATTGAAAAAAGCCACAATAAATTCAAGTCGCAATACCAAGATTGTATGTCATTTACCATCTTGAAATTATATTACATAATGTCATATTGAAACCCATCTATATGCTTCTACTCACATTTACATATTGTTGGTATTGATATAAACATATATGAAAATATGAGAGGAAAAACCACACTTTATTGAGCATAAAGATCAACTATTTATATAGCAGATACATAACTAAATTTGAAGAGAAATTTGCTACAAGAAAGTAAAAGATATTTTCTAAAAAAATAACATAAAAAAAGGGTTTAATGTAATTGACTTTTGACTCTTTCAAAATAACTTATTCTGCAGTATCCTAAGTTACATTATTCAACACATATAATGTTAATTTTATTCACAGCAACTCTTTATTCCAGAAACCACAACCAAGAATCAACGCACAATGCCACAAGAAGTCACACCTATGAAAGATCAAGGAAAGGTTATGAAGAAGTATCAACCAATATTACAAGTTGGTCACTGATATCATGCAGGGTCATCAATATCTAATGTTGAAGCTTCCACCGATATAATTTCATTGTCTTTCAAATCTGGTTACCGTTTCTTAATATATGATTTAAGAAAATTAATTACTAACTGGAGGGTACCAGATCTTTTTGCCTAAAAGTTTGTAACTAAAAAAAGAAGAAATAGATGCATCACAAATATTGAGTTTTTTAGTATAGCTTTGCTGGCTTTAAGTAAGTTCGTTCTTTACAAAATAGGCACCAGGAAATTGGCTCTTTGACATATAATCTATAGACTGATTACATAAACTTTCAATTCAGTACTACTTGAAATTCAAAAGGGAAAAAATAAAAATAAAAATCATACATTGTTTTCAAAATAGAAACTTCCTTTTTTTTTTAGTTCTTAGTTTTAAGTAGCTTTGCTTTCTTCGACCCCCCTTAAACTCTAGTTGAGAAACACTGATTTTTTTTTAATTTTCCAAATTCCAAAATAAATGAATGATTTGCATAGCATATCCTAGAAAAGAGGAACGATGATTAGATTTAAGCATACAGTAAACTTGAATAATGTCTCTTACAAGCTATACTTATGCATTAACGTCAAAAATTTAATGCATATTTATTATGTACTTCATCTCTCACCGCCTCCAATCTCAAACCTTCTTAAACAAGTCATTTAGATTTGACATAGAAATAAAAATTTATAAATATTTTAACAGAGAAAAAAAATCTAAAAACGGGAAGGAAAAGATAAAATAGACACCTCAATGGACATGAATAAATAATTTTTCATTGATTTGGGGAGAGAAGCTCATAAAATTTTCTAGAATAGTCATTGAAGGAACATAATATTTGAATGGTGACTAATCTTGACTGCTTTGAACGTTAAGTGAACAGGTAATCTAAATCCTCAGTGCAAGCTGCTCCAGGTTTCAGCCTTTCAGGCCAGAGATCAGGTGAGATATTACAATCTTACACATGGATATTTTGTCATCATCATGACATCTGATTATAGATGGTAAAAGCACAACAATTAACCGCCAAAAGTTAGGCCTTTCTTAACGGTCAAATCAACTAACTCTTTCAGTTAACTAAACCTTATACGAAACCTTAAAGCTCAATGTAATAATGAAGTTGAAAATCTCAGTTTCTGTGAGTATGACAAGACTCACTCACTTGATGTCTTAAATGTGTGATAGGATATCATATTATAATAATTTTATTGCATAACCTTAATATATGAAACAGTGAAGTATATAATACCCACTTTTCTTGATGCTCAGATACCTTAATTTCCTCGAGTTGTGACTTCTTGTCTCTACCACGCTGGCATCAAACTTATTGATATGATTGGCTTAATCTGGTCTATGGTCAAATATGTGCCACGTGTCACTAACTCATTACACAATAGTTAATAATCTGAACCGAAATTATTACCAACCTCGATTGTTTGAAAATTTGCAGAACATGTTTCATTTTAATCATATTTTATTACCATTAAAGTAAAAGTTGGAATAAATTAATTTTAATCAATCTATTATTTTTTGTACTGAAACCGAAGCTCTGAGTAAATCAGAGCCGTCCGACTAAGAAGCCAAAGTTTCATTGCATGGAAAAAGCAAAAATGCTCAAAAAACTCTCATTGGCTCGCGGTTTATCATACGTGGTTTCTTCACAGACTTCATTTTCCTTTTCTCTCTGAGAGAGGGAAGAAAAAAAAAACTCTCTCTCTTAAACTTGCATAAATACATCTACTCAAAATCTTCAACAAATGCAAAGCTCACTATATAATGCCAACAGTTGCAATAATGATTTTTCAGCAGATGTAATCCTATTGGTCTATCAATCTCTTTCACAGAGCAAGCTTTTGTAAACTGAGAGAGAGAAAGAGAGAAATCGAGCATATAGAAATGGGCAGGTGGGCATTTCACATTTTTGCAACATAGAAGATAAAAAAATTTTAGAGTTCAGATGGTGAGAAAAAAGGAGAAGCTAATTTTAGGAAATTATGACATAAACTCTTTTGTCAGTAATGTAAGAAAACTGAAAAATCGTGTATGACGTGACCAAAGATTCTTTAACTAAGACAAACCACAAACCAACCTGATCTTTGTCTGGTCTGGTCCTGAAAGCCCTAACTAGGGTAAAAAAAATCTAAACCCAAGTAAAAATTTCTATTCATTCTGATTGGCTATAGAAGACGTCCTTTAAACTGATTTAAGAGTTAGCCGTTGTGTTCCAGGAAAAAAGTTATAATCTCACTTGCTACTACTAAATACACCTGTTAATTTGGAGAAGTTTGATAGTAGAGAGAAGATCTTCAGTCAGTCAGTCAGGTCAACTGTATTTCGGGAAGATTTCGTGTAGTTTAGGAAAAACCCTAATCTGGGTGTGATTGGAACTGACATGATTTGGTTTGATTGTTTGAAACAGGAAGTTTAAACATGTTTTAGAGAGGAACTAATTAGGGTTTTTGAAACCCTAATGTGAATTTTGACATTGCTTTTGCTTTTTGACCATGTACTTTCTCTTTGTTGATGTGTGACTGACGTGCCATTAAGGAAGTGTCAAGAAATCGGAGTTTGGACTAATGAGAGCTTGGCATCTTTCATTATAGGCCTTCTTTAGCTTCGTAGATGACAAACAAACACAGAGAGAAAGAGAAAGAGAGAAGTGCAAAGAGGAATGATAAAAAGAGAAAGGAAAGAGAAAATTTAACAACAATGGAGGAAGATAAGAAGCTGATCTCATATGCCTGAGTACATTACCAAACCTATACTTCTTGTTACTACTCCTGTAACCATAATGCTTCTATTTCTATCTATTACACCAGATCTATGTATCCACCAAACCAAGAACTCAAAAATTGATCGTAAACAGAAAGAAGAAAAAATAAAATTAGAAATTCATAAAGCTTATAGAAGGAAACAAACAAAACAGAAGGAAGAAAGACAAGTGAATCTTAGTTAGAAAGAAACACAATCTAAACTACACTATAAAAAAATATGATTAGGCTTTTTTGCTTAAAATCCAGCCAAAGATCTATTGCAGGAGCAAAAAATCTTGACCCTTCAAAAACTAATATTATTTTCCAATAAAATATTCCAACCACTTATGCAAAACCCAAAAAATAGGGAATTAGGAAAAAAATTAAAAAAAAATCCCATTTTCAGAGAAGAAAGAACATGATAACCAAATAGCCATGGAGAACAGCTAAGAACCAGGTGAAATTAAGATCAATATATGTATATGTATGTATACCTGTTGTTAGAATACTCATAAAGGCGACCGCGGCTAGAGAAGACGATGAGAGCAACCTCCGCATCACAAAGAACAGATAATTCATAGGCTTTTTTGAGCAAACCATTGCGTCTTTTGCAGAAAGTGACTTGGCGATTAGTAGTGTTTTCGATCCGCTTGATCTCGATCTTTCCCCTACCCATTTTTCTCCTGGGAGATTCTTCTCTTGATTCGTTTGGAAAGGCCATGGTTGCTAGCTGATACAAGCAGGACAAGATCAACAAAAAGTAGTAGCAACAAGCTGATATCTATAACTTGTTAAATATATTAGACGGTAACATTTCTAAGCCTATAGCAGTTGGTTAAGCCAAATTGTCATAACAATTCATATTCTACTTCGAGTTCTTGTACTTTTCTGATGATCAAGTAGAACAACAGTAACTGAATCTGAGTTTGAAGGAGAAATATAAAATTTTATTAACACAAAATGGGAAGAACAAATTAGAAAGATTAATGGATTATGTTTCGTTTTTCTGACTAACCTTGGGGTTGAGAAAACAAAGGGGAAGTAGTAGGAGCTATAGAACGTTATTTAAGGACAGAAACAAAGGTTTCTGCCTTTGGGTTTTCTATCTTCTTTTTGACAAATCCGAACAGGGAGAGATGCAGATTGCAGAATATGGAAGGAAGATGGTGCTAGGAGGTGGGTATTTATAAAGTAAAAGAAAAAAATGACACTTCGTAATTCATTAGTCTTTATATACCAATAAATATTAATCTATACTCTTGATATTTATTCAAATTTTGTAATCTGTTTTTTGGAATTATTTTTTTTATTTTTTTTATTTTTTACTTTTGATTTTTGTTGGTTTCTATTTCTTTTTTTTTTTTTTCACAAGTGGTATGAATTGAAGATGAAGCAAAAGAGAAGGTTAAAGCCGGAAATCACAAACAAAACAAACAAATATCATTCATAATATTCATGTTGCATTAACCACTCATTTTTATTTTATTTCTTGCCAGCTATATTTTTAAATATTGGTGGGCATTAGAGAGGAAAGAGAAATTGAGAATCAGAAAGTGACTTCTTGAAAATGATAAGCAGGGGCTATTTTATTTATTTTAAAAAATAAAATAGAAATTATACTTAATTAGAAAGAGATGTAATAAGATTTGCCTCTAAAGTATAAAAAAAGAGTTATTAGTACATGATTAGTAGGTAAAGAAAATATATACATGAAAAAACAAAAATACAATAATATTTTTATTGCTTACTATTTTAAACTTTCTTGTTTAATGAATTTCTTTCATTTCCTAGTAACAAATTCATTTTTGCTAAAAAGTTTTTATGATTATTATTTTCTACTACACTTTTTTGACTCCATGAAACATATGCCTAACAGTAATTTAAAACTATAAATATAAAAAGATTTATAATTCTTAGAATTTTATATGAAATCACTATCTTTACATACATAGCATTGCCAAAATCCAATAAATTCTCTCCTTTATTTATTATAAACTAGAATTCACTCTCCCATTGACCCCATTTCCCTCCTTCATCTCTCAATTTCTTGTGGGCACTTCTTACCTTGTTTAAAGCATAATTGGTTACTGGCATGAGGGTCATAAGATAAAAGTGAAGGAGGCTCCATGTGACCTCTAGCTTTGATTTCCATACTCTTAAAGTCACTTATAATAATAGAAGAAGAAGCATTTGGCAATCAATACATCAAGTTGTTTCCCCATTTTTTATATAAGAGTGAGACATGGATTTGATAGGTTGTATATATATGTTCATAACTAAGTGCCGATCCCACTTGTCTCAACTTTTCTTCTTCCTCTTTTCAAAATAATTTTTATACTTTATACTTGGGCAACTATGCATTGCTCATGTGAGAATTAATCACTTTACCAACTAACATTACTTATACATCAACTTTTATCATTCCATTTCACTGCCTTAGATCAGTTTGATCTCATTATTCAACCTAGAGTTGTGGATTAACTCCATATTGTTCTATATATACTTTAGATCATGCAATTTCACTCATCGTGCTCGATGAAATGTCAATTCGTGCACTCACCTTGACATTACATGTTAAATGTTCATATGATAAGTCATTATTTAGTATGGATACTATATTGTCTCCTATGGAGATGGAAAAAACTTGATTTATGTTCATTATGTGATTATTACACTAACGTAGATATTTGTCTACTTTATACACGCAACTTGTCATGTATTTGTTCGTAAATTTTATAATCCAAAACGCTTCTACTTAATTAAAAGAACTCAAAGCTCATAATCTATATCCTAAGCTCACTCACCTGATTCTCTTTGAAACTCAAGCTTGCTCTCACTAGTGATGTATATATGATAGAATCCCTCTTTGGACCTCAAATCCTTGTGAGAGGGCTGAAACAATAATATTTATCATAAAACATGACATTTGTATATTGTGTCTGAGGTAGCGTGTAATGTATTTGCATGAGTTCAACAGAAGATTGTAACTCAAGAAAGTCTTGGAATCCGCCAAGAATTGAATGAGGATATAAATCCTAGATAATCAAACCTTAAAATTTGGAAAATTTTTAATAGATATCAAGCAAAAGTTATAAAACATCCATTAAACTCTCTATTTATATTAAAGTCTTAGGGTTTTAAGAAATTATAATAATATTCTTAAAATAAATGAAGTTCATCAAAGAAATAAGGTTAAAAAAAAGTAAATTTTTGATAAAATATGTGCCAGGGCTCTGGTTCGATTGACCAAAGTTTAAACCTTCTTTGAAAAATTTATGCCCCAAGTTTGATGGATTGAATGCCCTAGATAGATTAACCAAAGTTTGCATGTTCCGTAAAATTTTTGTTGCCCATGGTTCGGTCAACCGAAGGCTTAGTTGACCGAAATTTTAATGCTTTCTACCTTGCTTAATGCTTTGACATCTCTACGCTTCATACTTTGAATTTTCAAACTCCCATACACGTCTATGTCAGTGTCATAAGCCTACATTGATGCTAAATGTAATAGTCAAGCTCAACAATACATTAAATAAATATTGTCTGCTTTAAGCATATAATTAGCCATCACAAGTTTAATTTTAAGTTTTGAACGCAAAATTTATAATTTACTACAAACTCCATCTTACTAGTGATGTAGGATTTGGTAAAGATTTTCTATATAAATTTTTACTTAAGAAAATAGATATTTATGATTAATATTAATAAAATCGAATATAACAAAGGAATAGATAATGGAGATCTAATGACATACACATGCCAATAAATAAATTTTGTTCCGTGCATGAATCTACATAGAACGGTAACTAAGATGGCACCATACAATATATATATCTTCCAAGAAACTTCAAGCGTTTTGATCGATTTGCCATTGATCAGATCAATCAAATGATTGCTTTTTTTTAATTTTTGCGTTCTTTCTTCTTCTAGCGTTACAGCTTATGAACTTTTTCAAAATATTTTTAGTTGCATTTACTCCACTATTTAGCTTCAAGTCTAAATGTGATTGTTCCTAAGATGGAAAAGATGGTGGTAATTATCAGTTTTTTCCTGAGGTGAAAATCTCTTTATAATATATTATAGGGTACGTAATTAAAAAATTGAGGTTACATTTAAGCTTGAATTGTTGAACTTTTGATTACTTCTCAACCGGGCCTTGAATATTAATTTGTTTAATGAAATTTGCGCCTCAAGCTTTTCTTACTAATTTATGGGGAAGAAGATGATTGATTCCATAGGAAAAGGAACGTCTCCTTGTGATTTAGAAATCTTGCCATTTTTCAACAATAAAAATTACATAAATTCTCTTTGGTTAAAATCAGATAGGACATTAATTTGACTTTGAAACTTCCAAAAACCTGTCATCGAATTTTGAAAATTTTAAGAAATTCATATTTAAAATTTGTCATTAACTTAAAAGGTAACCTAACAAATTAAATTGACCAGAAATAGGAAAATCTTGGGTAGTTGTAGGCCACTTTAATTTCTTCTCTCTCTCTCCCGCACGTTAAGTTCCAATTAGGCAAGAAATTGAGTTGAAACAATGGTTGAAACTTCATGTTAGCTGAGTTTCGTTTGTGTTTCATGGAAATTGTCTGAACAAATTGAAAATCCAAACCAACGGGTATGTCCTATTTAGCAGAAAAGGGAAAGTGTTATTATTTATAATATTCCACTTCTAATACTTGATTAACACTATTAATTAGTATTGACAAGTATTAATAAATGTTTACACATTTGTAAGCTCCTCAGATTATAAAATGGGAGGAAAAGCCGAAGGAAAGTACATATACCCCGTCCCATAAGTCCCGTCAGAAATTTCTATATTCTCTGTGTAAAGGGGACCACAATACAACAAAGATTATGATATATTTTTCAATAATAAACTTTCAAATGATGGTGAAAGGTGCAGGAATTTAATTCAAGACCTAATCCAATGAATGCATTATTGCCTCAAGTTATAATCTCCAATTCTCCCATTTAATTCTATTTTAATTATTTAGTACTAAAATTTAGGTGCACTTATTTTATGTGCGATAATATTAATCAATTGATGCTCATTTAATTATTTAATAAATTAAATAGTTAAATTAGCATTAAATAATTAAAGTATTCATTTAAAATAAATACACTCAAGTCTTTACTTTTTATTATTTAGATGCGTTAAATAACTCAATTATTATTTTTTAGAGGGATTTTAATTAATTATTATTATATTTCATTTGGGTTAATTAATCATATTATTAATTATTGATGAGTACGTTTTAAACCATTGTGAGACGGCCCCTTAAAAGGGAGAAATCATTGCAGTTTTATATACATGATGAATTCAATTCCTTTTACAAACGGTTGCTTACTGAATTTATTGAATTCAATTTTTTTGTTGGTGACATAAGCGAACATATAACGAAATACCCGTATGGACGTAATGAAGTATTTTCGTAGTGTTATTGATTTTTTTGAAGTTGGAAAATTTAAGCTCGCATCGGGTTCTATCTCGAGTGTATGCAGGTATAAATACATGAAAACTTATAATTGCACATGAAATGATTAATGATATTCTAGTTTTCTCTTGTACTAAAACTTAGCTGAATTGGAAAAATACGTGTTTGTAAGTTGTCGAGATTCATATCAATCACTTTTAAACAACACAATTCAGGGTATAATAATAACAGTAATGATAAGGATAATATTCTGTTATATAAATTATGTGTCTATTAATAACTATTGTGTTATGACTTATTGTTTAATAAATGTTTATTTTGACTTTAACTATCAATATTTATTAAATTATTGTTAATTATTGTTAATTCCATTCCACAACATTTTGAACCAAAAGTCACACCACCCAAATTTTAAATTCGGAAAATTGATTAATGAATTGAGTAAAATTCTCAATATTATAGATAAATTAAAAGGTACGAAAACAAAATATCAAAAGTTAAAATTCTAATTTTGATTTAATGTAGTGATCAAGACTTAAAGCATAAGAGAAACAAAAAGAGATTAAATTATTATTAAGATAAATAGTGCTAATAATTAAATGTGGCCAAAAATTCCGCTCAAAAAATGTACGAGGGGGTTCTATCAGCTATACGATTTTGAGATGCCATTCTTTTACAAGGAGGAGAAGAAGGAGAAGAAGAAGAAGAAGAAGAAGAAGAAGAAGAAGAAGAAGAAGAAGAACTGATGCTAATGCTCATAGAAGACTATGATTCGACAATATTGTGGCCGAGAGAAAAATAGAAGTTGATGAATTTTTTTAATTAAATTTATAAGTTAAAATAAAGGTGGGTAGAACTCAAAAATATTTTTAACTTTTTATTTATTTTAAAGTCAAACACCTGCCGACTAAACCCAACTATTTGAGTTCATTTGATAGACACATAAACCCAACTATTTGTTGCCATGAACTGTTATACCCTTATCAAATCAAGGACAAAAGGGTAGTTACTCTTATCAACTTTTTTCCATTGTTAAGCGAACAAAGATATAATTTGGGCTTTTCTCTTTGTAAAGTTGCTATTCTTTGTCAAATTGGCAACCAGATGTGAAAAATTGATTTTCCTTATAAGGAAATCTAATTATATGTACCTCACTTTGATATAAAATCTATAAATACAGTCTTTACATATAGGATATTTTTCTCCATTCGAGCTCTAAACTATGCGTGTATGCTGCATATATAAAAGTTATATATGGTACATTAGCCTTTGATATATACATGCATGCATGATTTGAATTATGTATTTATAATCTTTTGTACGAATATCTATCTATCTATATGAGTCACATGTATACCTTTCACTTTCAGAAGTACTTCTAGTTTCGTGTCAATATGCCTCTTGCCATCAAATTTCAACTTGCCCATTTACAAACAAAAGCTTCCATACCTTAATTATATCTCTTACTCCAATTTATTCAGAACAATATTTAATTAAGTTTATCATGAATTCAAAAACATCGCCTTCATGGCTCATGTCAACAATAAAACGTTGGAATTGATTACTTTCACATCAGTGAATTAATGAATAGTCTTTTCACAACAGACATTTTTTCGAACTTTCAAAAGTTTTCTTTTATGTGCGTAAGGGGATTTTTTATATTCATGCATTCAAGATTTATTTTTTTTATTATATTTCTTTCAGTTAATTACCAATCACAAATTTATGTTTACTCAAGCAAAATTTATTAATCAAGAGAGAATCTTGATCCAATCATTGTTTACGAAATTTTGAGTTTAGATTACGCTTTGTTTTTGAAGCAATCTATGTTTTTTCCAATTTTTTTTTCTTTTAACTTCTATAAAAGTTAGGGCAGATAACTTTAAAAGCTGCATATAAAAGCAATGTTCAATAATAATAGGTTCACAATAAGTAGATCCCGTGGCTGCATTTCTATGAAGTAGCCAGCTTGCATCCATAGCCCACATTCCAAAATTGGTTTTATGTAATAATCCCACAATTTTTCTCAAAAATTGTGGGTCAAAATGACTCCCAAAAGTTTCGTTCAATATTTGAAAAAGTTCATTGGCCACGTTCTTCAGTTTCTTGTTTGCTTCTTTTATACCTCGTGAATTATATATGAATTACACACACAAATAAAAACAAAAAATTAACAAAGCAGTAGATTGCCTTGCTCATCTTGAATTTAACCAAATCGGAAAATTTCTTCCCACTCATCCTAATCACATAAGTCCAAGTCTTCTCGATTCATTGAAGAAGAATAAAAAGTCAAATTTTAACTTTTGAAATTTCTTGAGTGATCCTACCTGTGATTGCTTTGCGCTCACAAGATGTTGAAAGGCATGGTACAGATTATTGGGAGAGACTTATATTTAGATGGTTTGTTATTGTGCCGTTATAGCTTAAAAGCTATGAGTAAAAAGGTTCAAATATTAAATTCTAATATAAAATAGTGTGAATTTTACTAAATATTGGTGTTATCAAATATTTTTTTAAATTTGCTTTTATACATGCACCACAGTCACAAATGAACCTGAAAACTTAGATAAAATTTAGTATTATTTGTTACGGGTGAGCACTTGTCATCAATTTAAAAAATTAATATTTTAAATGGTGGTGTCTATCAACTTTAATATTAAACCCATATATATATATATATATATAGATAGATAGATAGATAGATAGATAGATAGATAGATATAGATATAGATATAGATGTGTTTAAGATTAATATTTATTTCAGTGATTTTATTTGGAACAATTATCAGTTAGCAAACGAAGCTGGGGTTGACAATAATGGCCATAAACAAATTATGTACTGGACACTGATCCCTTGCCTGCATGAATCAAGTTGTGGCCCTATCTCAATTGAAAGCAGTGCTATTTCCTAATTCAGAACCTGTAATGCCAGACATTTTTGAAAATTTGTCGTGGGTATATCCCAAAATGTGTAAAATAATACAAAGTGTAATTATTAGATTTCATAGCGAGTTTTGCAAGCCAACCTCATTTCAGAAACAACTTAAGTTTGGCATAAAGAAAAATTAAAAATTAGTAATTGTTCGGGGGCAGAATCGATAATTCCTAGAGGTCAAGGGTTGTACCCTTGCCACGTGACAAGGAGGGGTTTGCCTGATGCCTAGTCATGTTATTTGATTTTAAGTATCATCATCTGTCTAAATCCGCAATAGTTAATCTCTCATAATAACAACCCTGAGGTATGATCAGAACCCTCCCCTAACTCAAGTAGAAGTAGTATTTTTGACCTATAAAATGAGTAAACATACCTAATCTCAGAGTTTTTATTATTAGTTTGGTTCTCTCGGTCGATAACCAATCACCATTCCTTAAACAATTTAAAAAGGGATTTAACCAAAAATAATTAAACAGTAAAATTAGAATTTAAAAATATCTATAATAATAATTTTTAATTAAAAATAGTCATATTTATTGTTTGATGACGAAAATATCTCTAAAATCAAAAATAAATAATCACTCTTCGCCTAATATTTGCATCTGTCCGAGTGGTTATTCAGAAAAAATTGACACTTATTTCTGATCTGATTTAGTACATTTCTGATTCGAAGGTATGTGTGTGTGTTTATTTGTTGTTTATTTATTATAATTGAATAATTATTATGCATTGTGG
>JAVXUL010000006.1:6619563-6633016 GCA_035590515.1 Trichilia minutiflora | reverse complement strand
GCTCCTCTCTTTTTTTTTTTTTTTACTCAATCTCACAGTCTCTCAATGATTAAACAATCAGCTCTGATATCACTATTGGAGTTTTGGGAGAGAGAAGTTTGGAAGAGAATATTTCTCTTCGTATTATTCATATTGATCACACCTATTTATACATATAAAAGATAATAAAATAATTTAAAAATATATTAAATCTCTAATATTATGCAACTATCCTATTTTATTAAAATCAAATAAATTATCCTAAGAGATCTATTCTAATGCAACTTTTATTTTGCTATTCAAAAATACTTTGAATCATTTTTCAATAGGATTGCACGAACACCTAAGCTCTTCCTACAATCAACATCTCATAGTCGTGTGCCTAATCACCTTTTGCAAGCATAACATCTACCCAAAGATTTCACCTAATGATGATGATTATGCAGTCAAATCAAGGGAAATTTGCATGTCACCCTCTTACTAACAAAGAACTACTCTCATTCTTCGATGTTTAGGTGAGCACTCATACTATCATCTCATTATAAAAAACATAATCATCTTCAACAGGAGACAAATTGAAACCCTAAAATTTACTCCTCTCCTAATATTCTCAACACCAAAACAGAATAGGGTGATCACTCATTTTTCTCCACTTTCCTTATTCTCAAAACATAGTAAAGTGACATGCTATAAGAGTAACAAAAACTATCTCCACATTCTCCTTTATTTGTCTTACTTACTTCTTAGATATTTGTTTGCTCATTCTGACTTAAATATCATAGTTTTTACAGTAAAAAATTGACATTATTTAAAACTCATTGTATTTACAAGTCAACAAAGATAAAATTACATGTTTGTACTCAAAGTCAACTTAGGAGTCTCCATGTCATACAAGAAACTATCGTGCATCAACATTAATTATATTAAGGATACTTAATTAGGACAGCATTTCAATGGATTCTCCACAAAGATGCATGCTTCTAACAAATTAGAACATCTTGTTGGTGGATAACTTTGTCATACATCGGTTGTAATCTTATAATCGCTAAATTTTTTGTCATTCTTTTCATGTTTTGTGTTTTTTTTTTTTTTTTTATAAAATTGGATTGTAGTTCTTCAGTATATGTTAAATATATATAAATTTGTGAAATTCAATATCATTGAGAACTTCTTTAGTTGGTGATAATAAGCAGTCTTTTTTATTTTTATTTTTACTTCGTTACATCAAATGAAGTAACGGAACAATTCAGAAAGTTGTTCATTTCTTTGCAGCACTTGAAAATTTCAGTTTGGACTCCTGTTTCATTCTCAATATAACATATAGTTTCTAATAACACATACAACTTGTCTCAATCCAGCAGACAAATCATCAACATATCTAACTTTCATGATTTTCAGTTGTAATTATTAAAATTTTTATTTTTCTGAACAGTTTCTAATTTCATGTTTTATTTTATTACCAAGTTCCTGTTTGCTGTAATTTCTTCCCTGTATAAAGAATCCTTCAAAGCTTTAATGGGTCCACACTCCATAGAGAACCAACGTTATCATGACCTGAACCAAAGAATGTCTTTTAAGTGTAATGGATATTTCAATTTCTGAAATTGGGTTCCTTGGCAATTTAGTGGAAATTTTTGTAAAAGATTTTCTGATTTTTATCCACAAACAGTTCCCTGAAAATACAAGATACATATAGTAAGATTTAGCAGTTTCTGAAAGCTCTTTTCGACGTAAATTTCAAGGAAACTTGCCAAAGGTTCTTTGTTTCAAAGAAAATACCCAATATCCATATAAACCCATTTGAATTGAAAGATCAGATATCATATTTCTAATGGCATGATAATTTTGATTCACCCAAATTCAAAGTTAACCCAAAGTGTGGAATTGTCACCATCTTCCGAGGGAAAGGAAAAAGGAAATCGGTTTTATATTCTAGGATTATAATGGCTAGTCACATGACAACATTAAAATTGTCAATATTATTATTGATATTAATTTTTCAAAATTTTTCATCATGTTAGTTACAATTTTGTGGTCCATGAAATCTTCCTTTAAATACAACTAGATCACATCCATGGATATAGAATCAGTTTTTTTCAAATGAAGACAACATATGATTTTTCTTTTGGGGTCTTTTTAGAGGTCAATTATTGTACAAAGAGAATGGTTAGATGATTTCTTCAAAAGGTCTTAAATAGTCACTGGCTTTTTCTTTAATTACAGATTTGTATATGATTTTTAACAACTAAACGTCAATCGAATTTATGAGTGAACCCAATGAGACGGCATATAGTCTGAAAATCTGGTTAAGCCAGCCTAGTCTACTAAAGAATATTATTGAATTTTTTGTTGGATTGTTTCATACGGTAAGACTATATTCGCTTCCAGTATTTTTATGAGGGATTGCAGGAAATGAGCTGGGAAGAAAATAATCATGTTTGTTGACCACTTTTTCTTTTTCTCTCTTTCTTTTCTAACAACTTAATACATAACGTAGCTTCGCTATCATTGCACTAACAGTTAATTTGTCAAAAGATTCTTCATACTTTTGCAAAATACATAAAAGAGATTGATATGCACATAATGTACAATATTTGGTAAATCAATAGCAGGCAGAAATGAGAGCCTCAGCTAACAAATTCTATGGGGAAAGGAGAAAAACTTGCAAGACAAATTTCAGCAACTGCGTCTAGCATTTTGAATATGAGAAAGCTATATTTAAGCGAACAAAGGGAAAACAACAACAACAATCCTTTGGTCTCCAACCATAAAGCGAAAAGTTCTGCTAGATTACGAGCTAATTGGAATTATTCATTCACATACTACTTGTAGAGCATGATGAATGGCTACCGCTGCTGGGGTTGGAATTATCTTTCTTCGAAAAGGTATCCAGATTATGGAAGCATTTCATTGTTCAAATCTGTAAATATTATAAATAACCAAACGGATCTATCAGTTCTGGCAGAACAGTAACGGCAAAAGCATTTTTTTACTAAGAGGAACAAAGCAGCAAGAAAATATAATAAAATAGAGTCAACATACATTTACATTATCAAAGGACATGCTTTATCTGTTGGGACACAACTTTACCGTTGTTAATTGTTAGCATGTACAGAACCAGATAAAGATCATGGAAATGGCATATTTATGTATCAAAGAAGATGATCGATATCAGTAATTGTTTCTTTCATCAATGGTTAAGAAATTCAGAAATATGCGGTTTTTAAATATTGATAGTAAAGAATGATAACATCCTTCAGAATAAGCACATATGTAAGAGCATGCGAACAGACATATACAACCATATGTTTTGAGAGAGAGAGAGAGAGCTTCCAACGCCTCTTATGACCAATCTTGTTGTTTATCAATTCCAGTCTTCTTATTATTTGCCTGAATGTTGGTCGCTTAGCTGGCTTCTCATTCCAGCATTCCTCAATCAACCTGTGCAAGAAGAAACCAAGATCATAGGCATTCAATTTTGATCTAAGTACTAGTAACTAATAGTTCAATTTTGATTAGTCAGACAACTTCAATTGAACATCTTCTCAAACAATAACAGTTACGACAACACCAAATGTTTCCATTCCGAAAAGAAAACCAAACAAATAAATACAAAAAAAAAATCAATGGATACAAACTTGTTATGGTGAACAATTAATTAGACAGGCAATATGAATTACATAATGCAGTTCTATTAAGAAAAGAAACCTGTGTAACCTAACATAATATGCTAGTATATACCATATCAAAGTAGGACAAAAGTAAGAAGACAAGGAACATCCAAGATATGGACTTACTCCTTGAGTCCATGTGCATAATGCATTGCAGGAGCTTTAAAAGGAGGGCTCTTTCTGTCAACATATGACTTAGGTACTTCATTCTCTTGCTTCATGCAAAATGGGGGATAGCCTTCAATCATCAGGAATACAGAAATTACAAGCATCATTAGCTAAGCCTATTATAATCAGTGGAATTTTTCATACACAAGACATAAGCCAGCAGGTTTTATATAGCAGCAAATCAGATTTTATATACGCTCCTCTCTGAATTGTTCGTAAGAATTTGATTTCATTCTATACTTGTCAGTAAAATGTTATAAAGTTAAAAATTATTTCACAAAAGTGAAGAGAAGAGAGATCCAACAAGATATAGTAAATATGTCAGCATAATTTGAGTCCACTAATTATAAATTAGATAAAACTTCGCCTCTTGTAAAATTAAAGCAAATGAGAACACGTCTACTTTGGTATCATACTCTTCATGTTTGAAAACCTCTGGTGCTACATACCGACCTGTCAATGACAAATAAAACATGACAAGGTAACATAGATCAACTTTACCATAAACAAGGGGGAAAAAGGCAACTCTACACGATTATAGGTGGAAAAGTGACTTTCAGTTCCCTGAAAGTTTCAAGTACTAGAATATTCTGACAAGAAGTAGCACTCACAAGAGGCATCTTCACAAGTTGGTGGTCTATCTCCTTTAACTGTAAGAAGCTTGCTAACTCCAAAGTCTGCAACTTTAAGATGTCCAGAATCATCCTGCAAGATACTCATACAAGTAAGCAACATCTGAGGTGCTAACATAGAAAACTAAGGCATCCAATTGACATTACCCAAGGAAAAAAAAATCATGTTGAAAAGGAACTTACAAAGGCTCTAAATCACGATGAATAATTGGCACTGGTTTATTCTCACGTCAATAATTCATTCCCCTACAATGAACAATAGGTTACAATCTTTCAGGTAAGCTTAAATAATGAAATGATTATCGGGTTCCCTCCAAGAGTCAAAGCAATTCATATGAAAGAAAGAATAAAAGAAAACATTTTCTAAGCCATAGTGATTTCATCAATTAAAAACCTATACACTATGTTCAGCCATAATCATCTTTAGCACAATCTAGAATTTGTAACAGGATTTTAAAATTATTGTTAGCATGCATTTTATTCATAATTTTCTTACTTATTTCCCTTAATTCATTGTGATAAATTGAGTTTAATGGGTGGATTTTATATAATTTGTGTTTTTGTGATCATAAATAGGGTCAATGACGAAGAAAAAGTTGGAAAGGAATGAAGTTTTGATGATTTTGAAGTTGAAGAAAAATCTTTCGAGAAAAGTAGAAAACAACCTCTGTTTTCCTTAGTTGTTACACAAGTCGTGGGCACGGCTAAGGCCATGACGCAGGAAAATTCCAGATTTTGGGATTTTACGATTTTGACAAGCCAGCTTAGCTTGAATCCTATTCTGGTACTTCTGAACTTCATCTTTTGAGAGGATAAGTTGTCTATGAAGTCTAGAAAAGCTGAAACTCTTGAAAAACTAGGAGATTACAAATTATAAAGGACAAAAACACTCTTCTCGTGAGGAAAAATGCAGATTAAAAGGGGAAGATTCAGATCTGAACGAGGAAACGCACCAGAGAACGAAGAACAGCAATAGAAATTCCAGATTTATGTTTTCTTTGTTTTACATTATGATGAACTAATTTTCTTTTCTAATTAAAGGATAATTAAGAATTGGTTTTAAGGATAGTGAGATCAATGTTTAACTTTTAAACTCTTATTCATTCTTGATATTTATACAATTCTACACTTCATATTTATTAATGTTGGTTTGTAGATCATAACAGCTTCTGTTACATGATTTGATTGACATTATACAGCCATATAAAACTTCATATCTATAATTGTATGATTTGATATATTTGTGGAAAAAGATATCTTCAGAAAATATATTTGGGTTGCATAATCTAACTTAAACAAATAGTCTCTTGTGTATTTGTTGGTTAGAATCAGGTTTCTTTAATTCTTAATGCTATCAACAAATTAAAATATAAGAGTTTATCTAGGTTTTTTGTTGGTTAGAGATCAATTATCCCGTTTGAGCTAATTTTTCTATAATGTAAGGAGGAATTGGTTATGCAGGACTTTCCGATAACTATAACTGGTTTATCAAGATAATAAAAGTGTTTTAATTTCAATGATCAATCCACTTGAATCAATCTGAAAATTATTCCTTTAACTAAATTTTCATAAACTTGATTTTCTCCTTTACCTTATTTTTAGTCTTGTTGATTTAATTAATTTTGTTGGGTTTTTTTATTTTTTTTTAATTATCGAAAATTTCTTTATTTTTGTGGTTGATTTATTTCTTGGTTTTAAAAGATTTGAAAATCACTCGTTCCCTGTGAATACGATCCCACTCATCATTATCTATAAATTTATTTTAGGATTGAGTTTGTATTTTTATTTTTAACGAATTTGACAACCGATCAATTATGTATTAGTAGTTTTGCCCTATGAAATGATGAAGCAAAGATGATTTTGAAGCTCTGAAAGTTAACAACAAATTGTTTAGCCAATGAAATTATGTCTGCTAGAACATCAAGTAATAATATTTAAGAAATAACACATTTTAGTTAGAATATGTTTATTCATACTAGAAAGCTGGATTCAGTGATTAAACGCTCTGGCCCTGCTGTTTCTCTAACTTACAAGATTTTGAAAGCCCGGTTCCACATTATCTGAAAGAATAAAGCTTCTGTCAAAGTCGACTCTAAACCAATTGTCTAGCAGAATAAAATGTAATTTGCTACACAGGTACAACCAGAATTTTGTATGCTAATATCCCTTCCTAATGACAAATAATATAGTATAAACTAGCATTTCATTCAATGCATCCAAACTTCTACACCTTGCATTTTGGCCTTTCAAGCAGAAACATAAATGATCATAGGTTACCTATTCTCTATATGTTACACAAATTTTAGAGGCTCCATCACTTGCTTAATTGCCTATTCCTCAACTCATATATGCTAATGCTATCTAAATTAAAGACTAATAATTGACTCGAGTACGTAGCAAATTACAAAAAGAAAATATATATGTTGGAAGTCTCATCCATTCATTATTCAGTAGCTTGGAACTATGTTAACATTGGGCGGTATTAATTGATGTTAATGTTAAAACAACAGATAAATCTTAAAATTTGCTGGTAAGGCAAATCCTCCTTTTTCTTCTATCTTTCTAAGTTATAGCAAGCCATATAAAACAACATTAGCAAAGATCATCCCATTAATAAGGTAACAAACCTTGCAATATCAGCACAAATCTCACAGCTGTTGAGGGTTTTAATGCTCCTTTTCTTTTCAAGAAATCACAAAGATCTCCCTGCAAGATGAGACAAAGATTTCATAGAACAAACAATCAAAAAGAAAAATTAGAAAGATAAGCATTAAGTACTTGTAGCTCTAATTTTTCTTTCAATACAAGGGGTGTCTCACTATAGGGACAGCGATCAAAGATCCAAAACTCTGATTCAATAGCAAAAAACTAGTCAATGACAATGTTTTACAAAAATATGATACATTGCAATCCTAAAAATTTAAGCACAAACTATAATTCACAAATAACGCACTGCACACTATTATCCCTAGAACTTGTAACAGCAGGTAATAAGAATTACTAATTCGAGCGCCTACCACCCAGCAACAGGAAAGCTCAACAGCAAAATGTTAAACAAATGGCAATAATTTAAGACTTCACAGGGTGGGAAAAACCTTTGTTAAATATTCTGTAACGATCATCATGAGACTACTTTGGGTAACAGCACCCAGAAATTGAACTACATTTGGATGCCGTATCTTTTGAAGCAATGCAAGCTCATCTCTAAATGACGTCCTGTGCAAAACCAACCACTTTGTGAACAAGCAAAGAGCAATAAATAGAGAATAAGATAGGGGAAGATAGATGACACATGTGGCAAAGAATGAAGAAGAAAATAAACTTTCACAATTAAAATAACTTAACACTTTACCATCATCAAAAATCACTTCTTCCTTCAGCTTTTTCACAGCCACTTGAATTCCAGCCAGGATGCACGAATGAAGGTCCCCTGCAATACATTAACAACAAATGAATTAAAGAAGAAAAAGGCTGGGCCAAAAGACTGTCCCACCCTTCCATGAAAATTTCAGCTCAGTCACTAAACATCAGCAATAAAAAATTAATTTTTTGAGAACTAACTTTGATACATTAGTTGTTTTCCTTTTTGCCATTCCCATTGAATAATGCTATCTCTATAATATATTTCTTTAACATATTAGCTAGTTCCTTTCACTCAAATTTGAAATTCATTTCCTCGATATCTCACAAATTTGCAAGTGCCTTCCTCTAATTTGCAATTTCAAGACTAGCTTTCTAATATCAACCATTCAGAAACTCCCAGCTGGATATTCTGATCCACTGTTAAAACAACAAAATGCATGAATGAGAAATTTCATTTTTATTTGTGAGCAATGAAAAATTCCAGCATAGCACTATTCAGCCAATCATATTTCCTCCTTACAACACTTCTAAATTAGCCCGTTAGATTTCTACACTTCCATATTTTGGAGATTTTTTGCATAATACGTGCAATCAATCGCCTGCTCTGTTCTAATTTAGCTAAACCCTTCAACACAACAACTATATAGCCACAAGTGTAATTTAAGGCAGACAGAAAAATCATCTACGGAACAAGAAGTACAAGCTATAACAATTCATTTTATTACCTTTAATCAGAAGTAACTTCTACAACAAAAACATGTGTCATGAAGCAAACACACTTTAGTTTCTAAAGACAAGGATTAGAAGAATATAATGCTTCATCTCCCAGCTACAGAAAGCTAATAAACAAACAACAAATTACCTTAGTAATTTCAACGGTATTAGTAAAATCAAGTTTGTGAGGATCAATTTATTCGGGGACTTCAATAGCATGATTAACATGCATTGGAGCCATCTGCATAAAATTAATTCATAGATAATGAGAAACAGAGTATACGATAATCCAGAGAATCAGCACGAACGATTCAGACCGTTAATGCAAACTTAAATAAGATATACCAGAGGCCTTGCACCATGTTTCTCTAAAAGTTTGATCACATCATGGTTTTTGTAATATACAGCTTCTGCAAGAGGCAGTTTAACCGATATTAGATTATCAAATAACGTTTTACAGAAAGTAATTTCCAATCCAAAAAACTAGAACCCATAAATAGGAAAAATGTAAAATAAAAATGACAGCTTTCAAACTTCATTGCTACTCACAGTGCTACACTGCTACCCCAGCGGTCTTAGGCATCAACCTTGGCACCGTGTTCAAGCAAAAAGCTAATAACCTCGGTAAATCTCTGGCAAGCTGCCACGGCGAGAGCCGTACGATTATCAATATCACGAAAATTAACATCAATGCCGGAATCTAACAGCTCCTTGATCCCCTCCACGTCACGTTCATTGGCCAAGTACATCAACCTGACCTCCGGCTTAATCACCTGCCCGTCGTCTTCACCTCCGTAGAGCTGTGCTTCCTTCTGCTCACGATCCGGCGCCATCTTACTGGAGCCTTCTCCATTTTCTTCTTAAAGTAAGGATGTCTTCTTTTCCTTTCTTTCTTAAACGCTAATCAAAATGAGAATCCAAGATGTAATGGGAGATGATTATAAATACAGACGATTTAACGGAGAAAGTTTACAATTTGAAATAAGTTCTCTGTGCGCCCTTGAACTTCCATGAGGTAACGTTGGCGATTTATGAATACTGGGAAATACTGTAACACGCGCGGAAAGAGTGCGTGGAGAAAATTTTGGCTTACTTGGTAGCGACACAAGGTGATATGTCAGATTGTCAGTTGACAAACGTCTTACGGGAGGGTTAACAGCGGACCAAAACAAGCTGTTCTAAGACTAAAACTAAAAGCCGTTGATCTGGTTACTGCAGTGTAAAAACGACATCGTTTGAACAGACTGGTTCGAGAACTTAATTATAACGCCGTCGTTTCAACTGATTAATTAGGAGGCATGAATTACCACTCATCGTTACTACCGTTAAAAACATATGATTCGGCATAACGCCGTTACCCCTGTGCTTTGTAATTGGTTCTTTTTGAAGTTAAGTGAACCTTTTTTTTATCTTTAATTATTGATATAATTCCATGTGGGTGGATATTTGAATCAATTTACATTTCTAAAAATTTGTTTCTCCTAATTTTTTTAAAATTTAAAACATAAAATAAAATAAAATGTAACAAAAATTCATCAAACAAACTGATATGTGATGAAATTTGGTCTTGATCCTTATCTTAATTCTTACCCTATTTCACTTAATCAAAACCTTTTGGACGAGGTTTTAATGAAGAAAATTTGTGGCCTATATAGACTTTGTTGAAGAAGAATAAACACCATCTTTTTCCAAACTCATTTGATTGAATACTTGTCTTGAACCAATAACATTCTTAAAAGAGTTAACAGAAAAATCAAATACAGTTTCTTGATTGTTGTAGATCAACAGTCGTTGGCTAATTCCCCATTTTGATTCCTTCCCTTGCTACCCATTCAAATTTGTTTTGACTTTGAGCAAGTGCAAGTAGAGCTTACAATTACAAATTGTTGTAACATTAATCCTTCATTTAAAATCAATCAATTCATGGGTTTCTAATATTTGGATCTCTAAATTTTTACAACGTATTTATAATATATAATTTGTTTATTTCTATTATATTATATTAAATACGTTCCTATAAAAACAATTATTTATAATTTTCATATGAAATTACCTAAGCCATCGGAGGAAGCAGCAAACAAACACACTGGTAAAAGAAAGTCCCAGTAGCCACACGATCCACCGTACAATTATACGCCTTGTGGCCATCACATACCGACCTAAAAGTCTCCAAGGCATCATCTGCCGACAAACTGATGGCTCCAACGACAGTAACGTCAGGCTCGAACTGTGGCCCACGGAATTCGGATCTCTGACCTTCCATCAACTTCTTCACCCTCGCCCTCGCATCTTCCTCCGGAAGCCCCCACACGGAATATACATTCTTCGGGAACTTCCATGATTATGAAAAACAGAAAGAAGAGGAAACCTAGGATCCCCACAAAGGCTACGGATCTAATGATGTAAATATTTGGGAACATTCATGAGACAGAAAGAACAGAAGATATCAAATGAACACATTTTTTTTTCCTCTTCTTTTAAATGATTAATTAACCAAAAGAAAAGAAAAGTATTCTTGATTGAGTGAACTGAAGACGATGAATGACAGAATGAGCTGCTTCTGGTGTGAGTAAACAAAACAATGGAGATTTTGAGAAATTTGTGGTATGTTGGGGAGGCAACACGTGGAACATGGAAGATAATATGCTAAAAATGTGGAGGAACAATGAGCGATTTAACTTGGGTTGACCTCATCATTGCGTCCAGGTGATAGATCTAATGACAATCAACGATCGACTTGATCAAGGCAGTCGATGTATTATGAATATTGGGCTTAAATTTCATACAAGTGAATCTTGGAAAAATTCGAGTGAACCGAGTTACAAATATACGATCTTTCAACTAATTGAGAAACAATATTTAGTTTTACTATCACTAAGATCACTTGTAATTAACCTTTCCTCCCGAGAAGATGCCTAATATATATTTATAATGCTATGGTGGTGAGATCCTCCTAATAACAAACCAATTAATGTGATTTACGAGGTCAACAATTATTATTAGAGAATAATTAAGTTTGAGTTGTAACCATTTTTGGATATTTTTTAAATGATAAATTAAATTTATTTTATTTTAAAAAATTATTCAATTAAATCATTAAGATATAATGTTAAAGAATATATTTGAAATTCACTTTACATTCTTAAATCTACAAAAACATAGTTATAAAATTTTTAAATCTTATATTTAAAATCTATATTTTGTTGCGATGGGATACCAAAAAATATTCTTTTAAATACTAACTTTAGCACCATAATGTAATAAATATAAGAAATCTTAAATTATTGGATAATCTTCTTCTTATGACCATAACATCATAAAATAAAAATAATATCCGATTTTTACACATATTAAAACTTATACTTTAATTAGATGTATTAAATTCATATTAGTTTAACTTTCAGATCACTTAAATTTTGAGCTTAACCTATAATAACCTTTAATACACAATTTTAAATATATAAGTCCATATATTTATTAAATTAAATTTAACAATCTTCCACTTGGATTATATGTGTTACTTTATAATTATGTGTTAAAATAACTTTAAGAACTTCAATTTCATTATCATTACTAAATACATCCCTAAACAATTCGATCCATCAATCATACTAACATAGGATTAAAAAATATTTTATTATATTTAATCAAAACTAAACTCATCCGTGGTCACTTATGTTGATATAATCAAATATATGGATCAAGTATGAATAATAGCATAAAAATTACATTCAATATGATCTAATCATATCTATTTTTAATTAGTCTACTTTATGAGATTAAAATATATACTAAGTGTAAACCAAATTCTTTATTATTATAACCTTAAACCTTAATATATCTGTAATCAAAAAGCATCCAAAGTAAAACTTTGACTGAAACTTTATATCCTCAAAAGATATACACCCATACGAGCGATATGCTCATGAAAGACCTTTAGGTAACAATTCCTTCATAATCAAATCTATAAATATGAAATTTGTTCTAATATACTTAATAGACATTTGAACACTCTAAATTCTCTTTCTAACAACTAGATATTTAAAGTTTGTATACTTTGATTTTGTTAAGTTCTTGTTGATGTCAAAATATAGCATTGTTATTTTATTGTTACATAATATCTTTAATGGTCTTTCAAAATTATTTATAATTTGTAACTCACTGATAATATTCCATAACCGAATTCCATTATTGGATGCTCATAATATGCTATGAACTCTACTATTATAGTGAAAAAAATTATGAATATTTGTTTAATACTTTTTCAAGAAATTGCTCTTCCAGTTAATAAGTAGATGTAGTCTAATGTAGATTTTTGACTATATTGGCATCCCTAAAATTAGAATTAAAACTTTTTTAATCTCTATTTTATCTATTTTTCTTTATGTGATTATCTACTCTTTTATTTTCTATAAACACCGTATAATTTATTTGACTGTGTCACACCCCGACCCATGGGGCCCACCTGTGACAGACGTCACAAACCTCCAGGGTGTACTCAATCACACAGAATATCCCCTATAGGCCTGTAAGGCATTCACAAACCCTGTTTAAATCATCCAAACACCCAAACAACATATGCATATTACAGTGCTACCAATATTTCAAAGAAATAAAATTCGTGCGCACATGAAATAAAACATTCAACCTGAAACAAATCCATAGGGACCAACCTGTCCCAAAAGTAAATTTACATACATATTTCAAATCTGTTCATAACTTGAAAAAGTTTAACATCAACAGAAAATCAAATGGACACCAGTGGACTAAGACACAAATTCCAGTGAGTCAAGTTGCTAAACCTGAGTCTTCTCTTTAAAGCGATCACCACCACAAGATCCGGACCGGTGCTTAACCTGAAACTGAAGTGTGAGGGGAGTGAGTATACGGGAATATACTCAGTGAGTGAACAAAGAAAAACATCGC
>JAVXUL010000006.1:6604993-6619463 GCA_035590515.1 Trichilia minutiflora | reverse complement strand
TATAAATTTTTAAGAATATAAAATTAAATATTTTAAATTTAATTTTTAAAAATAAAAATACAAATTATTTTAGTATAAAATATTATAAATAAAAAATTTAATTTATAATTCTATATTTATATTTAATAAATTCTTTTTAAAAATATTTATGAATATAAAATTATAAATTAAATTTTTTATAGTATAAAATATTATAATCTTGTAATAATTTAAATAAAATATTTATAAATTTAAATTATGAAATAAAAATAAATTCATAAAATTTTATGAATATTTTAAATATAATTTTTAAAAATTAATTTATAAATTTTTTTAGTAAAAAATATTATAAAATAAAGTATTAAAATTATAAATTAAATTTAAAATATTTTTTAAAAAATTTAATTGTTTTAATTTAAAATTTTATATAATGAAAATTAAAGATTTATATAATAAAAATTAAGAATTTATATAATAAAAATATATTTTTTTATTTTTAATGAAAGGAATATTTTGTCATTTCATAAAATTAAAGAAGAGATTTTGTTTGAAACATTCTAACAGGGAGCATTTGGTTTGGACTTTTAGAAAACTATGAGAGGGTATCTTAATTCTCCCATATTTATTATTTAGCAAAAAAGCTGGAGTTGACGATAATGGCCGGCCATAAACAATTATGTGCTGGAAACCCTGATCCTTTGCCTGTATGAATCAAGTTGTGGTTGTGTCGCTCTATCTCCATTGAAAGCAGTGCTATTTCCTAATTCAGAACCTGTAATGACAGACATTTTTGAAAATTTGTCGTGAGTATATCCCAGAATGGTATAAAATAATAAAAAGACAAATTATTAGATCTCATAGCAAGTTTTGCAAGCCAACCCCATTTCAGAAACAACTTAATTCCACAAAAATAAATAAATATCAATAATTATATTAAGGACACTTAATCAGAACATCTTTCCAATGGCTTCTCCACAGAGATGCATCATGCATGCTTCTAACAAAGTAGAACATCACAATTCTTGTTTCATTCTCAGTATAACATATATTTTCTAACACCACATACAACTTGTCTCAATCCCAGCAGACAAATAATCAACACATCCAACTTTCACGATTTTCATTTGTAATTATTAAATTATTAAAAAAAAATTTATTTTTTTGATCAGTTTGTATTTCTTGTTTTACTTTATAACCAAGTCCCCATTTGTTGTAAATTCCTACCTGTATAAAGAATCCTTCAAAGCTTTAGTGGGTCCACACTCCACAGAGAACCTACGTTTATCATGATCTGAAACAAAAGAATGTCTGTAAATGTAATGGCTATTTCAATTTCTGAAATTGGGTTACTTGTCAATTTAGTGCGAAATTTTTGAAAAGATTTTCTGATTTTTATCCACAAACAGTCCCCTGATAATACAAGATATGTATAGTAAGATTTCGCAGTTTCTGTATGCTTTTTTCAAATTTTAAAAGGAAATTTGCCAGAAGTTCTTGATTTCAAAGAAAAAAACCAATACCCAAATAAACCCATTTGAATTCAAAGATCAGATATCGGATTTCTAATTGGATGATAATTGGATTCACCCAAATTCAAAGTTAACCCGAAGTGTGGAATTGTCACCATCTTCCATGGGAAAGGTAAAAGGAAATTGGGTTTATATTCTAGGAGTATAATGGTCATTCACATGACTACATCAAAATTGTCAATATTATTATTAAAATTAATTTTTCAACATTTTTCATCATATTAGTTACAATATTGTGGTCCATGAAATCTTCCTTGAAATACAACTAGATCACATCCATGGATATAGAATCCGGTTTTTTCAGATGAAGACAGTATATGATTTTTCTTTTTGGGCATTTTTAGAGGTCAATTATAGAGAGAATGGTTAGATGATTTCTTCAAAAGGTCTTAATTTAGTCATTTTTTTATCACAGATTTGTATATGATATTTAACAATTAAACGTTAAAAGAATTTCTGAGTGACACCAATGAGACATCATATATTCTGGAAAACTTGCAACGCAGCTGTTTCTGCCGAAGAATATTATTCAAGTTTTTGTTAGATTGCTTATAAGATAGGGGTATGTATTCTCATCCAGTATTTTGACGAAGGGATTTAAGGAAATGTGTTTGGAAAAAAAAATCCACGTTTGTTGACCACATTTACTTCTGTTTTTTCTTTCTACTCTTTCCAAGGTCTAAGAGTGAGTGGGTAAATTTTTATTGATCTAAATTTATAAATTAATTTATTAATTAAAATTTTATAATATGTCATTCACATATTGTATGTCAATTTTTATCAAATATAATTAATTTTAATATTATAAATTATTTTTATAAAAATATAAATACATATTAATTTCTTATGTTAGTTTTATCTTTTTGATTGATTTTTTTAAAATCAAAATCTATGAAAAATAATAAAAAAATAAGTAAATAATAATTACAATAGAAAAAATTTAATAATTAAAATTGATACAATTATTTCAATATAAAAATATATTAGATATATTATAAATAAATTAATTTATTTGTATGATATATTATCTCTTTATTGTTTTTTGAATTATATTTTTTAAAAATGAATTTGTTATTTTAAATCATTTTTGACATTTTAATCACAAAATTTTTAATAAAAATGCTTTTTCAAAAGTATAAAAAATTGAGATGTTATTTATTATTTCTTTAATTTGTTTATTTATTATTATTTTATTTCATAACAAAATAAATTTATTTTATTGTTTGTCTATATTTTTTTAATTTAAAATTATAAATAATATTATTTAATATTTTTTAATATAGATTTAAATCTAAATCGAATCCAATTCAGAGGTGTCACATATTTAAACTTAAACTCAAAACCCGATAAATTAATCTACTCCACTCTGTTTTAAGCTATTTGGATTACATTAGATTATGCCATGCTTGCAAACATATTAGATTAAATTATTTTAAATATAACCTGTAATATACAAATTAGATTGAAATTTTAACTCATTCCAATTCAACCTATAAATATCCAACCCTACTCCAAGCAATCTTATATATAATGTGGCTTCGATATCATTGCATTAACAGTTCATTTGCTAAAAATACATAAAAGAGACTGATATCCACATAATGTACAAACATTCGGTAAATCAGTACAAGGTAGAAATGTGATCCCCAGCCAACAAATTCCAAGGGGCAGAGCAAAAAATTCGGAAGACAAATTTCAGCAACTGCCATAGAATTTTGAATATGAGAAAGCTATACTTCAGCCAACGAATCTAATGAAACCAATCCTGTTGTCACCAACTGTAAAGCGAAAAGTTCTGCAAGCTCATGGGCTAATTGGAATAGCAATACTCTGTTATTCATTCATATACTACTTGTAGAACGTGATGAATGGCTACGGCTACTGGGATTGGAATTATCTTTCTTCAAAAAGACCTCCAGATTATGGAAGCATTTCATCGTTCTAATCTGTAAATATTACAAATAACCAAGCGGATCCATCATCTAGCAGAACGGTAACGGCAAAGGCATTTTTGGCCAAGAAGAATAAAGTAGCAAGAAAATATAATAAAATAAAATAAACAAAAGTAGTGGTTGACATGATCAAAGAAGGACATGCCTTATCTGTTGGGACCCAACTTTAATGTTGTTATTCGTTAGCATGTACAGAATCAGATAAAGATCATGGACATGGCATATTTATATATCAAAGAAGATGCTGGATATCAGTAATTGTTTCTTTCATCAATGGTTTAAGGAATTCAGAAAAATGTGGTTTTAAAGAATGATAGCACCCTTCAATATAAGCACATGTGTAAGAGCATACAAACAGACATGTAGATAGATAGATAGATGGAGAGAGAGAGAGAGAGAGAGAGACCTTCCAACGCCTCTTATGTCCAATCCTGTTGTTTATCGACTCCAGTTTTGGTATTATTTGCCGGAATGTTGGTCGCTTAGCTGGCTTCTCATTCCAGCATTCCTCAATTAACCTGTGCAAGAAGAAAACATGGTCAGAGATAACTGACTGAATAAAACTTACTCGCCTAAGTACTGGAAACTAATAGTTAAATTTTGATTAGGAAGAAAACTTCAATTGAACATTTCTCAAACAATAACAGTTAGGACAACACCAAAAGTTTCCATTCCGAAAGAAAACCCAAATAAATAAATAAATATAAACAAAATATTCAAAGGATAACTTCAATTCAGTTCACAATATTCAATGGATAGCTTCAATTCAGTTCACAAACTTGTTATGATGAACAATTAATTAGATAGACTATATGAATTCCATAATGCAGTTCTATTAAGAAAGAAACCTGTGCTTTTATGTAAACCTAACATAATAAGTTATTATATAACCATACCAAAGTAGGACAAAAATCAGAATACAAGGATCATCCAAGATATGGACTTACTCTTTGAGTCCATGTGCATAGCGCTTTGCAGGAGATTTGAAAGGTGGGCGCTCTCTGGCAACATATGATTTGGGAACTTCATTCTCTTGCTTCATGATAAACGGGGGATTGCCTTCAATCATCTGGAATACAGGAATTACAAGCATCATTGGTTAAGTCTATTATAATCAAGGGAATTTTTCAGACACAAGACATAAGCCAGCAGGTTTCATAGAGCAGCAAATCAGATTTTATATACATGCCTCTCTGAATTGTTCATAGGAATGTAATTTCATTCTATACTTGTCAATAAAAAGTTACAAAATTGAAAAACTTATTTCACATAAGAAGAGATGAGTGATCTACCAAGTTTATAGTAAACATGGCAGCATAATTTAAGTCCACTAATTACAAATTAGATAAAACCTCACCTCTTGTAAAATTAAAGCAAATGAGAACACATCTACTTTTGTATCATATTCTTCATTTTTGGAAACTTCTGGTGCTACATACCGGCCTGTCAATGACAAATAAAACATGACAAGTTTAAATAGATCAACTTCACTGTAAACAAAGGAAAAAAAAGGGCAACTCTACATAGTGATGGGGAGGATAAGTGACTTCAAAACTGAAAATTTCAAGTACTAGGATATTCTGACAAGCAGCAGCACTCACAAGAGGCATCTTGACAAGTTAGTGGTCTATCTTCTTTAACTGTGAGAAGCTTGCTAACTCCAAAGTCCGCAACTTTAAGATGTCCAGAATCATCCCGCAATATATTTCTGTTATCTTACAAGTAAGCAACATCAGAAGTGCTAAAAATATAGAAAACTGAGGAATCCAACTTACATTACCTACAGAAAAACAAAAGAATGTTGGAAAATGACTTACGAAGGCTCCAGATCACGATGAATAATTGGCACTGGTCTATTCTCATGTAAATAGTTCATTCCCCTACAATGAACAATGGGTTGCAATCTTTCAGATAAACTTGAATAATGAAGTGATCACTCGGCTTCCTTCTGAGAATCAAAGCAATTCATACAGAAGAAATAAAGAAAGAAAGATAACATTTTTTAAGCCATATTGATTTCTTGCATTGGACACCTATAGGCTATTTTCAGCTATAATCATCTTTAGCACAAGCTAAAATTTGTAACAGGATTTTAAAATTATGTGTTAGCATTGTTGTGCCCTCTGAAATAATGAAACAAAGATGATTCTGAAGCTCTGAAAGTCATCCACAAATTGTTCAGCCAGTGAAATTATGTATGCTAGAACTTCGAGTAATAATATTTAAGACATAACACATTTTAGTTAGAATATATCTATCCATGCCAAAAAGCTTGATTGAGAGATGAAACGCCACCCCTGCTCTGCCCGCCAGCACACAAATTACAAATTACAAAAAATTTGTGTAATGCTGTCTAAATTAAAGACTAATAATGATTCTAGTACATAACAAATTACAAAAAATGTGTTGGACTTCTCATCCATTCATTATTCAGCAGCTCAGACCTATGTTTACCTTGAGTGGTATTAATTTATGTTAATGTTATAAAACAACAGATAAATCTTATAATTTGTTGGTAAAGGAAATCCTCCTCCTTTCTTCTCTCTCTTTTCTAAGTTATAGTATTATTAAAGTTCATCCCATTAATAAAGTAACAAACCTTGCAATATCAAGTGCGAATCTCACAGCTGTTGAGGGTTTTAATGCTCCTTTTCTTTTCAAGAAATCGCGAAGATCTCCCTGCAACATGAAACAAAGATTTCAACATACAAACAGATTAAAAAGAAAAGTTAGAAAGCTCAAGATAAGCATTAACTACTTGTAGCTCAAGTTTTTCTTTCAACACAGAGGGAGTGGCACTATATGGACAGCAATCAAAGATTCAAAACTATGATTCAATAGCAAAAAACTAGTCAATGACAATGTTTCACAAAAATATAATATGCTGCAATCCTAAAAATTTAAGCACAAACTATATTTCGCAAAGAATGCTCTGTACACTATTATCCCTAGAACTTGTAACAGCAGGTAACAAGAATTATTAAATTCAAGGGTCTACTGCCCAGCAACAGGAAAGCTCAGCAGCAAAAAGTTAAACAAATGACAACAATTTAAGACTTCACAGGGTGGGGAAAGACCTTTGGTAAATATTCTGTAACAATCATCATAGGACTACTTTGTGTAACAGCTCCCAGAAATTGGACTACATTTGGATGCCGTATCTTTTGAAGCAATGCAAGCTCATCTCTAAATGATCTCCTGTGCAAAACCAACCACTATGAGAACAAGCAAAGAGCAATAAAGAGAGAATAAGATAGGGGAAGATAGAAGACACATGTAGCAAAGAAGGAAGAAGAAAATAAACTTTCACAATTAAAGTAACTTACACTTTATCATCATCAGAAAGTACTTCTTCCTCCAGCTTTTTCACAGCCACTTGAATTCCACGCCATGATGCAAGAATGAAGGTCCCCTGCAGTACATTAACAACAAACGAATTAGAGATGGAACAGGGCCAGGCTAAAAGAGTGTCCTACCTGTCCATGAAAATTTCAGCTCAACCACTCAACATCAGCAATTTGACAAAATTAATTTTTGAGAATTAACTTCGATACATAGTTATTTTCTCTTTTGCCCCTCTCACTGAACAATGCTAACATATTAGTTAGTTCCTTTCACTCAAATTTTGACATTCATTCTTTGTCACCTCACAAAATTGCAAGTGATTTCCTCTAGTTTGCAATTTCAAGACTAGCTTTCTAATATCAACCCTTCAGAAACCCCCAGCTGTATATTCTGATCATTGTTAAAACAACCAATTGCATGAATGAGAAATTCAATTTTTATTTGTAAGCAATGAAAAATTCCAGCATAGAACTATTCATCCAGTCAAATTTCCATTCTGCACTTCCATATTTTGGAGATGTTTTGCATAATATGTGGGCATTATTTAAACAATCAATCGCCTGCTCTGTTTTAGTTCAGCTAGACCCTTCAACAAAACAACTATGTAGCCATAAGTGTAACTTAAGGCAGATAGAAAAGTCATCTACAGAACAAGAAGTACAAGCTATAACAATTCATGGTATTAACCTTTAAACAGAAGTAGCTTCTACAACAAAAACATGTGGATGAGGCAAACACGCTTTAGTTTCTAAAGACAAGCATTAGAAGAAAATAATGCTTCATCTCCTAGCTACAAAAAGATAATAAATAAAACAAATTACCTTAGTAATTTCAACGCTATTAGAAAAATCAAGCTCATGAGAATCAATTTCATATTCTGGGACTTCAATAGCACGATTAACATGCATTGGAGCCACCTGCATAAAATTAATTCATAGATAATGAGAAACGGAGAATAAATAATCCAGAGAATCAGTACGAACGATTCAGACCATCAACCCAGGCTTAAATAAAGACATACCAGAGGCTTTGCGCCGTGCATCTCTAAAAGTTTGATTACGTCATGGTTTTTGTAATATATAGCATCTGCAAGAGGCTGTTTAACCAATATTAGATATTATCAAATAATGTTTTACAGCAAGTAATTTACTAGAACACATAAATTGAAAAGGTGTTATATAACAATGACGGCTTCCAAATTTCATTGCTACTCACAGTGCTACCCCAGCGGTCTGTGGTATCAATCTTTGCGCCGCAATCGAGCAACAAGCTAACGACCTCGGAAAATCCCTGGCAGGCTGCCACGTGAAGAGCCGTACGATTATCAATATCACGAAAATTAACATCGATGCCGGAATCCAACAGCTCCTTGATCCCCTCCACGTCGCGCTCATTGGCCAAGTACATCAACCTGACCCCCGGCTTAATCCCCTGGCCGTCGTCTTCACCTTCGTAGAGCTCTTTTTCCTTCTGCTCACGATCCGGCGCCATTGACGATTGCTTTAATAGAGTCATCTTTACTGGAGTCTTCGTCTCCATTTTCTTCTTAAACTAAAGATTTCTTCTTCTTTTTTTTAGCTTAAACCCTAATCAAAATGAAAATCCGAGATGTAATGGGAAATGATATAATCGTAATGAGAAAGACGATTTAATGGAGAAACTTTACAATTGTTGTAACGCTTTCGAAAGGAGTGTGTGTTCTTTGAACTTTCAGTCATTGGTAACGTTGACGATTTGTTTATAGAAGGGTAAAGAGTGGTACACGAGCAAAAAAAGCGCGTGAGGTAATTTTCGGCTTACGCGGTACCGGCACAAGGTGAGATGTCAGTTGACTAACGTTGGATCAGAGAGTTAACAGAGCACCAACCAGCCTGTTCAAAAAGTCGTTAATTACTGCAGTATGAAAACGACATCGTTTCACAGAATTCGTTCCAGACTGAATTGTAACGCCGTCGTTGCAATTGATAATTTGGATAAATTATTAATTACGACATCGTTACTACCGTTAGAAACATGTGATTACCAGTTGATAAATGATAAAGCGCCCGCCGTTCCCATGTGCTTTGTAGTGAATCTTTTTTGAAGTCTTTTTTAAAGGAGATTCTTTTTTGAAATTGAGTTAAACATTTTTTTTTTTTACTTTTCTACTCTTTTTTCTTATCCTAAATTATTGATCGTAATCATAGACCAATAAAATTCAAGCATGTTTATATTATAAAATCATAATTGAAAAAACAAAAAATGTAACTTATCAAACTTTTATTGCAACTCACACTTTTACTCATTTTCTTCTTCGTTTTTTTATTACGAGTTTACTCTTAATTTTGATGGAAAAAGTTTAAAAAAAAAAAAAAAGGCTGTGGGCTGTAGGAGCTTCTATACACATATTTCTTATTGACTAAGTATCAGAATGGAGTTGGCTAGAAAGTTCCTTGGTCCTTCTGTAATCTGGTACTGTGATCATAGAAGAAAAAGACGAAGATAGAGAACGGAATAAACAATCATTGTATCTGGTCATTAACGGAGCAGTCCAACTACAGGAAATACAATTACTCGCCATTTAAATTTATATTTTTTATTCTGTTTTTATTTACTATTTTATTGAGCTCTATGTGACTTATAATTTTTTTTTTAATCCGAGATCCTATCATCATCCAAGCGTTCAACCAAACGTGACATCGATGCATTTTTAAAAAACAAAATTTTATAAATTACCTTAAATTTATTTATAACTACAAGATACATTTGTAGGATGCATCTCCAGATAATGAAATTTCATGGATCATCTGATAATTGTTCATAATTATAGGATACGTACATAAGAATTATACGCGATGATATCAATTACAAGATAAAACTTTTAATCTGACTCTCTTGATGCTTTTACATAGAGAATTCAGTCCTCATCGAAACGTTCAGTCAAACATAAGATCAATACACTCTATGAGAATAAAGACAGGCCCTCACTAATCACCGGATAATCGTTCATAACTATATGATGTATTTAACAAAAAAAATTCAATTATCATTGAAACGTCTAGTCAAATACGGGACTGATACATCCCTTAAGAACAGAAACGGGATCTCATAGATCACCTTACAGTCGTTCATAACTATATGATATATGTATAGGAATCAGACGCGATAGTATCAAATATAGAATAAAACTCTTAATCTGACTGCTTAACACTTTAAGAAAATTTTGAGATAAAAATCAAATTTAAGACCTTTAAAATCTTAAGTACTATCCCCATCACTTGATCATCATAGACATTTTTATAATTCTTGAAACATTAAACCTAGAATAAAAGAAGATTATTATTTTTTTTAATTTTGAATTTAAACCTCTTTTTTTATTTTTTATTAGTGATTTTCATTGAGTAAAAAACATTCTTATATTAACGTGCGAAATTTCTGGCGCATACATAAAATGTAATAATAATTCATCAAAAGAAATTGATATGTGACTATTTTGGTCTTGATCCTTATCTTAATTGGCTTTTGTCACCGAAATCAACCTTTTGGATAAGGTAATATCCATTTTTGGAATGAAGAGAATTTGTGTTTGTGCATAATGTAGACTTGGTAGAAGAAGAATAAAACCCGTCTTTTTCCAAGCTCATTTGGTTGAATACTTTTCTTCAACCAATTTGGTATGGAAACAAAAATTAAATGCGATCCCTCGACGATTGTAGATCGACAGTGTTGGCTAATTCCCCATTTTGATTCCTTCCCTTGCTACTCATTCTATTTTGACTATGAGCAAGTGGGTTTACAAATTGCTGTTACATTAGTTCTTTATGTAAACTTGATGGCTTTGGATCTTTCAATTTCTATAATGTATTTATAAAAATATAATTACCACCTCCATCGTCGTTCATGAGAAACGAAAGCTGTTATTTGGACAATTAAATACAGATTCTGTAGGTCAATTACCCACCGGAAAAACGGATATAAAGTCAATGAAATGAAACCAAACCTCACTGTTGAATTGAAATGTTTGGCTAATCCATTTTTACTATAAATATCCCCGGCCCTTGCCCTTTCCAAGGATAAAGGATTATATCACGTGTAACAGAAATAGTCGTTTTATCTGAATCATGGTCTGTTTGTGTTGTTCAAACAAATTTGCAACTTGCAACTTACAACTTGCATCCACACTTATCTGGTACGTAAGACAGACAATATCCAAGAATTATGACGGTGGTTCCATAAATGACAGCGTGGGAAAGCTGGTCTTCTGCGCGTAGGGATGGAAAAAGGTTTCAGTCATCCGGGTTCTACAAAATCCGGTCCAGGATAGTTTTATTGGAACTCTAGCAATAATAAAAACCAGAGTTTTTTATCAGATGTTTTTGGGCCAAAATTTTGGAAGACCAACGGACTCACCTGGATTATTTTGCCATCACCAGAACCACATTACACCTGTCAGTTGATTAAATAATTAAAAAAAAATTTAATTAATTTTGTCATAATTTCGACTATTTTAAAATAGAAAAGACTTGCCAGTTTGACAGCCACCACCCAATAATTGAACAAGCACCAAATAATTGAATTTAACATCCACTTACTGATGAGCCTTGTATACGAGTTTTGGTATTGGTGCTTGGAAAATTCATTCAAGACAAAAGTTGGATTGTCCAAAAAATTTAAACCTCAAAGATGGTGAACTTGATTACACCTATACTGAGTTAAAATATATAATTCAAGTACACGAAAAAGAAATGGCTGTATCAAAATAATTTCTGTCATAATTTTATTTCCATGATAATGTCATATCATGTCCATCAACACAATATAAAGGTTCCACAATATCTGTGTAAATGGGAGCTGTTTGTAATTCACAAACCAGTCTGACTACCTCTATGAAAGTGTAGAAATTCATTCGAGACACCAAGCAAAGCCCAAATATGAGGAGAATGCCATCCATGGATCCATTTATTCAAACTATGTTACTACCTATTTTTGAGGTCACAAGGTAAAGATTTATAGTAAATTATTCCAATCCAGGAGCTGGAAAAGAGCTAATTGGGCTTGAGGTTACACTCCATAACTTTCTCCCAAGATCTGAGTGTGTTATCTGCAGTGTCCGTTTTCCACAATGCGAGGCGAGTAATTGGGAAGCTCAAACTGCCGATGCTGTCATCAAGTTTATAAGCTTTTTCTTGAGCAATTTTCTTCTGATCATCAGTCAGGTCCCCGTAAAGAAGGCTCAAATGGGGCATGTAAGCTGAAAGGCATTGTTAACAACAAATCATTCTAAACTAAACTTGTAGTACCATTTCAAAATCCTGGTTCAAAATCTAAATTCTTCTGAAACAAATCATATCAAAAATCAATTTTCAGCATCTAAAGATGTACTTCTCTCAGCTCCCATATAAATTTCAATGTTTTATTCTTCATGGCGGCAAACCAATGTTACCAAATAAGTTGTTTAAATACTTGGCATGCATCATAGTCAAATGGGGTGTACATAATTACCTAGACGTGACATCGAGTAATAAAAACAACTCATCTTTTAAGGTTTCTCGCACAAAAGCACTAGGTCAAGTATTTAGTAACAATCTGGAGCTGAAGCATTTACGCTCTGTTTGTCCCTCTATTACACAATCAAGACATATGTTCAACAAATTTCAAGAAAAATTTTATTTCTTCACAACTTATAGAAAATATTGTCCCTGAATGAGGAAATGATGAGAGAGAAGATTCATATAACCAATTCCAACTACCTTGAAATCATCTACCTTATAACCCTAATATTAGGATTCAATCGTCCCTCAGCATTTGTATTACTCAAAACAGGACTCAAATTAACAATTTATTACTCTGGCCATTTATGTTTTTTAAGATATTCAAACTTTCAAAAATTTCCCTATCACATTCTCAGCATCAAGAAACAGAATCTCATTTAAACTTTACATTCTAAGATTCTAAAATCACAAAGCAGATCTATGAATTAATGATAATCAACATCTCAGAGATAACACCGGGTATATTTGTAACTGTTGTGCTTAAATCTAAAATTTGAAAGTACAAAAGCTAAAGTAATTTATTAGGCATGGCATCTAAAGTTCAGTTAACAAACCAACCGTTTACATCCGATAGCTAGTGATTACATTCCGTGGCAACTTCCTTCCCAAACATAAAATTAAATATTTCTTCCCCAAAATATTCAATGAAAATACCACAACAACCTGAATTGGCCGTTCTGATGATTTATATATCAAATTCGCTGCACAGCTCCCCTAAATCCACCACTTCATTCTATCCTAATCTCTATTCAGCGCAAGTTACTATGTTAGTTTTTGTATACAGTACCCAACCCAACCATCAGATTCTATCAAACATTAAAAAGAAATGCAGACAATCAAACGCAATAGTTTCCGTAACTCACGAGTGGAGGCTTTGTAACCAAAACGAGCACAGGATTCTGCACTAATTTCCACCCCCTGGAAAACGAAACTTACAGTATGAACAAAACCCATACAAAAAATAAAAATAATCAAATCAAGATCAAATTGTTTTTCCAAAAAAGAAAGAACTGAATTAAAATTACCTCAGCAGTCGGATGAAGCAGCAAATAAACGCACTGGTAAAAGAAAGTCCCAGTAGCCACACGATCCACCGTACAATTATACGCCTTGAGGCCACAACACACCGACTTAAATTTCTCCAACGCGTCATCTGCCGTCAAACTGATGGCCCCAACGACAGTAACGTGAGGCTCGAACTGTGGCCCACCGAATTCGGACCTCAGGCCTTCCATCAACTTCTTCACCCTCGCCACCACGTCTTCCGAAGGAAGCGCCCACACGGAATACACATTCTTCGTGCTTTCAGCTGTCGCGGTTTTGGTTTCGGGAACTTCCATGATTATGGAAAAACAGAAATAAGAGGAAACCTAGGTTACCCACAAAGGCCACGAATTTAATGAAGTAAATATTTGGGAACATTCATGAGACTAAAAGAATAGAAAACCTCAAATGAACCCATTTCCTTTATTCTCTTCTTTTAAATGATTGATTAACCCCCACAGGAGTATTCTTGATTGAGTGAACTGGGGACGATGGGAGAAAGGCAAGAACCCCTAACGTTTTAAAAAAACAAGGAACACCCTATGGTCCCTATCCGTCTTTAAAACAAAAAACCCCTTATCTTTAAATCTCAAATACCCCACACTAAAATTAAAAATTAATTATTTTTATCAAAATCTTTACCTTTTATCGTATATATCACTAAATTTTATCCTATAAATCTTTAAATTAAAATAATTAAATTTTTTTAAAAAATTATTTTAAATTAAATTTATAATTTTAATATTTTATTTTATAATATATTATAATAAAAAATTTATAAATTAATGTTTAAAAATTAAATTTAAAATATTTTATTTTATATCCATAAAAAATTATTAATTTCTTTTTATTTTATAATTTAAATTTATAAAAATTTTATTTTATTTATATTTTTAAAAACTAAATAAAAAATAAATATTTTATTTAAATTATTAAATAATTATAATACTTTGTACTATAAAAAAATTTATATTCATAAAAAAAGATTTAAATACTATATTTAAATCTTTACATTTATTTATTTATATTCATAAAAAATTATATTCCTTTAAATTTATATTTAAATCTTTATGTTTTTATAGTATAATAC